>DWON01007517.1:0-12845 GCA_018251015.1 Phocides pigmalion okeechobee
AAAACTTTAAATGGCTCTCCTGTAAAATTAGGTCTATTCGCGTTGTGGCCCTTTTGTGTTGAAGTAGCGATGTGTAGTTATTATTGCTATATAATAAAAGTAGCTAAAGGCTCAAATAAGTCCGTTGTTAAGTTTCTTGACACAGGCCTCTGACCGGGGAAGCGGGTTTAAGACCAATTTAAATTTGCGGTGTTTTATTTTTTAAAATTCGTTCTGATACAAGAGAGATGTCAAGGCAATTCGGAAGTTTCTGAGAAGCCATTCTGGCGATTTTCTATCTCCTCCCGCCTAGTTGAGACAATTTCACTCGCCTCCATCTCCTAATCTTAGGTGAGATTAATCAGAATATATTTACGTAAACACGTTAACCATTAGCTATGTTAGTGGAAAATGTTTTATTTACTTTTACCTACATTTTTCGCAATTTTACAATGTTTCGTAGCAAAAAATCGGTTTACCTGATATCTGTCGGAAGTCTTCTCTACGTGATATTAGATTAGATTTAACTTAATCCTTTTGAACCCCTCACGTAATTAATGGATGCCTGATTGTCGTCTATAAACACCTGCAATTTATTCCATATAGAACAGAAGTTTCAACTGATACAGATGCCAGATGCGTTGGTAACGATTGGAATTGTTGCCTCAAATACGTGCTGATGTGGATTCCTTTTGCGTTGCTAGTAAGGACTGACATGGTTGCCTTATAAATATGTGGGATGACGTTGTCACGACATTTCCACTAAGACGCGAATGACCGCTTGATAGAAATAGAAATGATGTTGGTACTACCATGATCGAAAAGTCAGAAATGTTCCGTATTTTACGTAAGTATTTTACAAACTTGAACTACTACATAACGTATTCGTTTTAGCTCTAAGGAACGAGGTTGATGTGAACTGTAGTCCATGATGTATTTGTGATCGATTTGAGTTAGAAAGTTAAGTTTATTGTTGTTCATCGTTCCACGAAAACCAAGCGAATACCAAGTAAAGTTCTTGTGTTACTTGTAAAATATACAGTACAGCCAACGAGGCGTAATGAAGATGAATAAAAACAGGAAATTATGTAAAAGATTCGTGAAGTTTTTGTGGCTTTTTGTTACTCGTAAAACTGTTCTTGAATATTAATTCTGTTTCTTTGTTCTGTGTTCTTTTATTTGAATTGTTCAATTTTCTTTATCATTGGTTAGTCAAGTTTTATATTTAATTTCAATACTTAGTAAAAGTCATTCCATTTTATTTAGAAAAATGTTGATTTTATTATATCTCTGAATGTGATTTTTTTAGAGTTCCGTGATGAATGCTAAAAATGTTACTGAAATCCTTTTGCCATATTAGTCTCTTATCTTTCGAAGCACAGAACCGCACAATATAGTAACCAACGTGGTCACCCATCCAACTTATGACTGAGCCCGACGTGTGTTAAATTTGACGTCTACGATCCACACAAGCCGCAATGCGCGGTTGACTTATACATTACGTCACGTGAATAAACGTTTCTGATTTGTTTACCTGTTCGTGGACTGGAGCCTTCCACACGACCTCATTTCACGCGGGCGTAGGAAATTGATCGGTAAGCGGTACAACATAAACATCTGTCTGTAGTTATGGGCTTGCAGGCAGAGACGTTAGAAATAGAAATAAATATAGGAATAGAAATAGAAATAATATTACGTAAAAGTTAAACGTTGTTCATTTGTTTCTTTATGTTTTGAATACGAAATGGACTCATTTAATCTACGCCCAATTTTGTAGACAGAGTGCTTTTAATCCCGTTATATACTTACTTTATATATTATCCCGCTTTATTACGTTGGAACAGAACAATAATTAAAAATATTTTAAGCTATATATGTGAAACAACATATTGCTACATTATGCACGCTTATATTTTGCGGGCAAAACCGCAGGTTAAGTAGTGGACGATAAATTTATGAATTAACGGAATTTATTGACAAGAAGGAAATTCATTTCAACAGGCACCAATGAACGGAGTGGTTATAATTATGAAAATCTGGCCGTTTCCCAGAAACATGTCTTGTTCTGGAAATAAACTTTTAAACAACAGGTCATTTAAAATTTGTTTCATTAAATTTCACAAAATCCAATAAGAGGAAACATTATAAGGACCATTTTAGGGTACCGCACTAAAGTGTTTTATGGTATATTTTTTATGTGACAAGACTACCAAATGAGCACCAGATGGCCTTAAGGCCACCTGATGTTATGTTAATACTTTAATATTACAACATTGCGGGAAGCGGCACTAAACTAGAGCTTATTTCTCTAGACTGACGATGCACCGACAATTTGCTGAAATATTGTATTTTTTGCGTCTTTGCATCATCTACGAATGTATAGACGTAATGTCCGTCCCCAGTCTTTTAACGCCGACGTAAACACAGCACTTTTACTTGCCCGTAATCCATACAGATTTGTACGTACAACACAGGTGTATACAAGCCGCAAACGCGTCGTGCCGCGTAATATGTGTACATCGCAGTGAAAGTGTTAAGTAGTCGCTGTAGCCCATCGACATCGACGTACAACCTCAAATGGTTTCTATCCAAACTGGTAAGCTACTCCTGGAGACTTCCCTTTTAGATGTAGTCGACAACCGCACCTCTCTAACTGAAACACAACCGTCGCATTACGACTTACGAGAGCGGCGGTACCTCCCAATTCAAACTATACTTCACCATGCTAAAATACAAAACAATATAACAAAGATTATGTCGTCTGTCTGTACGTCTACAATTTAATGATGGTAATAGATTTTGTATATTTGTTACGATGGCATGAAGTACCAGCATCAAAGCGATTTCTCGAGCTAAGAAATTCTGGAGTTGCAATGGGAACGTGTAATTGGTAGTTCATTTACACATCATACGACCTTCTAAATCTTCAGGATTAGCATGAATTTCTAATAGACTGTGTCCTAAATATTGATGGGCGGCGTTTACCATTGTATGTACTGTTTTTAGATTGTATCCTTGAAATTCATTAAGTGTATTTAAATACCTTATAATGATATAAAGTATTTCAATTTGAATTCGAATTGACTTATTTACAACAGCGTAAAAATATATTTTTTATAGTATGGAAGCATCAAACAGAAATGTAGCCCAGCTGACGGTAAATGGTTCACTGCTGCCCATGGATATCTGTAACCAGTTCTATAAAGAGACTACTTGAAGTCGACCAAAGACACGTTGTTACTGTTTAAGATTAAGGTCGACTCATTTATAAATGAGTCGGCAACCACACCTTTCTACCGAAACGCAAGTAAGATTCGCGCTAGAAATGGGTATAACAGTGGTACCTCCCCGGTCATACGGTACAGTTACCACTTTCCACCACCATAAAGGAACCCTAAAAATGGACGTTTGATGAAAGGTTTTACAAATATTTCACAGGACACTCGATTAACAAATAGGCAAATTCGACAATGGGACAAATGAAATGTTTCGATAAAAATTAAACAGATTTGGAAGTCTAAATGGACGTGAATTTTTAAAACACCGCACGCCAAATCGCTTTATTATCACGTGGGAGTTTTATGATTATAAATGACAGAGGTACTGCCTTCATTTTTGGAATTTATTCTGTTTTGTTTTGGAAATTGTCGCGTATTTTTTTTAGCTCTATTTTTGGTTCAGAATTTTTGAAATTTTTATTCTATTAAATTTATTCGTTTTTAATAAAAAAAAAAAGAAACGAGCCTTTTAAAATTGTAAATCTGAGAGTCTTTGGAGTTGGAATAAATGAAATAATAAACTGTTCTTTCAATATTGTTCATTTAATAGTATTAGTATAGTTTATTTAATAATACTAACTTGGAATTAAATATTATAACTTATATGAATATAAATTAATATATCCCTGAAGTTATACTTAAATTTGTAAATATTAAAAAAACCTTTTTTATACCAGAAAAGTAAATGAATATGCTGGCTAACTAAAAATTAAATAAATGTAATGTAAAAGTTAAGTACATGCGTTGCTATTCCTGAGAACTCGCCTATTTATGTGAGAAGAGTAACAAACGAGCACGCAAACCACCTAATAAGTAGTCACAGCCCATAGATATCCACGTACAATCACAAACACGATCGAAATCCTGTCTAAGTTTGAACGTAGATATGTTGCTACTTACTACTCCTGAGGACTAAGATAGTCACCTCAATTCAAAGTGCAGCCGGAAACCGCACCTCCCCAATCGAAACACAAGTATTGCTTTACGGCGGATTATAAGGTCGGCGGCTTGCGGTTTCTAGGTCCTTAGGACTGGACAAGTGTGCAGAGGAAACAAGGAAAACTATTTCAAACTACATCTTCTTCATCTACATGAAAAAAGCAAAAAAAAAAAACGGAGTAGAATGAGATATATAGGGAAATCTAAATAGTCGTTTCCATGATTTACTGACTCTGCAGTTCTGTCAAACGAGCCAGCTGGCTAGATTTATGACATAACAAAACAACTAAATCTTTTCGACCTAAATATTTTTCTATTGCTTGTATATTATGTACAGATAAAATAGTTTTATTTTTGGGAATAGAATGAAAACTTTTCCTGCGGAATACGCAATGGCTCTACCACCTTTAAAACATATAATCCTGTTTATTTCTTTCATATAGTGAGTGTAGATAGCATTATTTATCATTATTGTGATCCGAAGAGTGTTTAACTGGATTATGTGTTCATTACCTGTGATTTTTGGTTGAATGCCTAGACTTTCGACGCCCGGCATGTTTAAGTTTCTGGCCACAAATTTTTAAATATAACAGAAAAGAGTAATGTTCCATTTGTCACCTGTCTTTTTTTTTTTCTTCAATAAAATTAAATATATCACGCATTACCTTATTTATTATTAGTATTTCCC
The DNA here is from genome assembly GCA_018251015.1 of Phocides pigmalion okeechobee. Classification (NCBI taxonomy): domain Eukaryota; kingdom Metazoa; phylum Arthropoda; class Insecta; order Lepidoptera; family Hesperiidae; genus Phocides; species Phocides pigmalion. The sequence continues at coordinate 4,885 of DWON01007517.1, forward strand.
TACATTTTGGGTTTTTGGATTTTAAAACAAAAGCAAAAATGTACAATGAACTAGTTTCTAAACACTAAAACATGTTTGCATATAGTTAGAGTACAAAACATATAGCCAGTGTTTAGCTTAATCCCTCGGGAACATAGAACGCTGAGCCAAACTAATTATTTATTAATCACGCCCGGCAAAGTTCTGAAGTTCGCCCGTATGTGGCTTACCAAGCTTACAACCTCTTACTAGTCTAGATTTGTTGGTAAGTTGAGATATACAGATGTTGATCCGGTAGTGTGAAGGATAAGCTTCCGAGGAAAATAGTTAGAAACTATGTGTGACTGAGATCAGAGATTAAAAGTCATGTGAGTTTTCAGAGATAAGCTAATTTTTTATTATATAATGGGTACTTACGATTAACGCTTCTTATTACTATAAGAAATATAGAGAGAACACATAGAACGATACTGCAGGGATTTAACCAAATTAAGTTAGCGACTTATTTAATTAAACTATTACGGCAATCTAGTGTTACTATCATAATAACAATTATGTTGCTAAATGACAATAGAAAGAGCTAGGACAGTCTATTGAAACGGAGACCGGACGTATCCGAATATAATACGTAACCAGCTAGAACCACAGTCTCTTTTTATAATAAGTTCAGGTAAAACGAAATAGGCCTGTGGGGCGATCAGGTGAAGTCGTCCAATTCGATGACAACATTTTTTTCCAATCTACCTTATTTTTAGCACATTTATCCTATTTTTCTTGAGAGGCACAACATTACGGTTACGAATCACGTAATGGCCACGAGGTAAGGATGGTCATAGTTTAGCCATGGTTGGTTAGCCGTGAATGGTTCTACAGGCGTGGTACAATATGTGTATGCGATTCGCGTAAATAATAATGTTAATAACAGGAGGGTAGGTTGTTACTACTAAATGGATATAAGTCCCTACAGCGCTATCGACCCGCGAACCGTCCGGAAGCTCCTCCATAATACAGCCCCGCAACCGCAGTATTGTCGCCTGATCCACGATGTGAAGTTAAACTAGCGGAACCATACGCAAACGCGTCGCTTGGGTCCGCGGGCTGTACCACTTCGCCGGCAACGTACAGGCGGGCAGCAGGCATGCCAGGTGGCAGACAGCGGATGCAGTGGGAGTTGAGCACTTCATCCATCCCTCCCCATGCCCTCCTAGAATTAAACCGCTACCTTAAATTAGGTCGAGGTGAAATCCCCGAAAACTAGAGGCAATCCCTCGCCCAAAGAGGCTAGGACGTCTCCCAGTGATCATAACGGACATAAATTGCCAGTCTCGAGAGAACTGAGTATTGTTGTAAATTAGCCTACAACAAGTACGCATTTTAATATAGTCAATCACTATTACTATACACCGTAGGTACCATCGCTACCCCTTTGTAACGTGAAGTTATTGTCGAGTTTCGGTCTACAGGTCTAATTGCAGGACCACTAACATACTAAAAGACCAACCTAATCCTCAAGGTAAGGACCCAACTACACATCTACGTAGGTCCTCAGACCTTATTCGAGGTTTTACATGTGAAAAGACTAGCAAACGAGCACGCAAGCCACCTGAAGTTAAGTAGTTGCAGCCCATAGACATCTACGTACAACCAGAAACGCGACCGAAATCCTATTTGAGCTCGAACGCTTTACGGTGGATTATGAGGGCGAGGTTTCTTATAGATGATGCAAGAATTTCTCAATGATTTCTCATGCACGCAACTTATGGAAGATTTAATGACCACTTGACACCAGCATGGTCGCTTGGTGCTCATTTCAAAAGCAATGTTGAATTAAAACAATGTCAAAATATCTTTCCCTTTTTTAACTACAAAAGAACATAGTATAACCTTAAATACCAACGTATCAGACGAAAAAATGAGTACAATTTCAAGCTTTACGACAACTTTACCTGCCCGACTGGCCGTAAGCGAAAATACTTACTTCAAAGGCCTTTTTGACCACGTGAACGCGAGATTGGACGTTAAATGTACGTGACTCGCGTTTCGAACCAGTCAAGTATGATAGGTAAGTACTTACCTGCTTTGAGAGCTATCAGCAGAATTATTCTGGAGTACTTATATTTAGGGTTCTATAGGGAAAATGCTTACAGAGGAACACTTATAGTTCTCTCATAACAGCCTGTCTTTATCGGTAATTTATAATCGACGTTTCAACAAATTTACCAAAAACAACGAAACCCTTTTCTTCCCTCCAGCATGTTTATATGTATGGCATTGCTGGTGACGAGAAAGCAAGTTCATATCTCGCGCAGAGAATTGTGAGCGCTATTCGTGGCGGGAATGCGGTTAGCGTACTGTGGATGTGGATACTGCTGAACTATTACACGGCTAGTTTATGATGATCGTTTTGATTCTTTACGAGACACTAAAATAAATAACAGTGACAGAATAGATCTCATTTCAGTTCAACGTACAATTAAGATTAATCTATAACGTCTTTACGTCCGACAAACTGAAGCATTGTAATACTATTCTATTGCTGTAAGTAGCATTTGTAACCATATTCTTAGAATACGAATGAGATTTGTAAATTTCATAAAGTTTTGAGACTGGGAAGGGGTCTAGGATAGGTCCCGTAATGGAGTTGACCGTTTTTTTTACGTGGTTCAGATATCAGAGGCACTCAAGGAAACTATTATCAATAATTTTAATCTAACATTATTGCGGAATTTACACATTTTATTCTGTACTATGACTCACGATTATCGATTGTCGATTTTTGATTAAAAATATTTCGAACCAGTTTCATGGCTTGTTGTCACGGCTCAAATTGATCGTGAGTGCCCGGTTCATAATAAAATAAATCTGTTGCGGCCAGTGGTGTGGACCATTGTTTGTACAAGGGAGGGGGGACAGGTAAGGGAAGGGGTAGGGGAAGGAGCGATGGAGGGGTAGAGCTTGTCGTTTGGACAAAACTTAAATTGAGTTAACGCTTGGAGGCGATATTCTTCAGGTACGCTTTACCGTCGCCACTGGCATTCATCAATATTACCCTAAAACAATAAACATGTGTAAGTATAAACTAATCATAGCCATGTTAGCATTTTCATTTTAATAAAAACGAACACATTTAGAAAGCAATCAGCAAAAACCAAATCAAAAGACAAAACAACCTCGTTACAAAAACAACCGTCTTTTGTCTTTTCAAATTCTATTTTCAAAGTTGACAACGGAAAAGTTACTTCATTTGGTGTCGCCAACACATGAAATACAAATTATGATGCCAGGCAATACGTACAAACAGGCTATTTGCTTGTTCTGTTTGCTCGAAGTCGTTTGGCCGGGCAAGCGGACGTCCATCCATCGTTACGGAGGACTACAGCCTTTCTTGGAAGCTAAGGAAAAAATAGTTATATCAGATTTCTATGTAGTCGAACTATTTGCGTTATGTTAACACTATGATCTGCTAATTGTTTGTGTAGTCACTACTGAAACGGAAAAAATATAAGCTATTGTTGATTACTCTGTTATATACGATTTAATGGTAATATCGTCGCAGAATTTATACATTTTTATAATTACAATATAACTGGTACTTATCATTAACTCTTTTTATGTAAATCACAAATACTGCAAAGTTCAGTGCGTACTAAAGTTATTGTTGTATATCGTGATACGGTATATAAAAACGAAAAACGAACTAACGTAGGGTAGATTAATCTGTGTACATTTTTCCCTGCCACCACAGTTTAGCCGTGACCACGGGTCATGCAACTGGTTGGAAATATCGGCAATAAAAAAGCGTTAATCGTGAGTACCCGTTACATATAATAGTTTCATTCAAATGTAAAAAATAAATAGAATTAGTGATTCTGGTATCCTTTAGAGCTTAGCATCTGAAGAGTGAAAACAGGATTCAGACAATACTTAACACGGAAGCTTATTAAACGAGTTGCATGTGCGCAATAAAAATATATGCTGTAAGTAATATGTTCAGTTTTTCACTTTGATGTAGAATATGCGGCTTTTTTGTTTTTTTTTTGTGACTATAATACCATGCAGAACCCCTGATGTTAAGTACGCTGTAACGCTGTTAAGTATTTTTAAGATCGAAGTTGCAAAGACACATTTTTTGTTTTTTAGTGACAAAAGTTTTAATAATATAATGCTGTTATATATAAGATATATGTTCTACACTAAACATTTTGTATGTCATGATTACTACTATTACCTTTAATAGTTTCTTTAGCGCACCGAAAATAATGACTTATAGGCAACATTAGGACACTTTGGGGTCCAATTATACTAAAATACCCAATTAAGAAAATACCCACCATGTTCCTCACTGATAACGTAGCTTTAAAATGTGGAAGAATGTATTGAAATCGGTTTAGTAGTTTTAATTTTCAAAACTTTATTCTATTTACATACTTAATAGTTGATTTAGTTTAAAAATCATAAAACAACACATTTTTGCTTTGAAAAATAAACCTAAACTATATTAATATTGGTTTTTATAATTAACCAATATTTAAAAAATAATTATTATAACAAAATAAAAATAAAATGCTGCATCCGTTACTGTCCTTGGGATGAGTTCCCTGAAAACTGGCAACATTACCTCGTTGAATAACTAATTAGTTTGTGAGTTTATGTATTACAAACAAACATATAAAAAACCAAATCTGTTTCCTTTATTAACCATGCCTTATTTTAAATTGACCTGTATATAATTGACATAGATATTGATAAAAATATACGTCAGGATTTGAGACGAAAATCAAATGAAATCACTTAAGTATAAAATTATTCGGTTCTCACTCGGTACGTAAGTATCGGAAAACGCTTACTACAGCTCGTGTCAGTATGTGGATATTTGGTTAAAGGAGTTTGTCCATTACACCGTGCTATGATCGTACTGGGAACGTATAGGGCAAGAAAGAAAATATAACACAAACTATTTATAGGAGTAGGTAATATATAAAGAATATTCGCTAGAGAATTTCATTTTGTCTAAGGACTTACTTTATCAACTCTCGATGAATTGGGTAAAATATCTGTAACGTTTGAATGGCGCGGCGTGGCGTTGAACGTGTACGTAATAAAATAATAAAAAAAACTTAATAAAACTTAGATTAAAAATGTACAAATATTACCAACTTTTCCCCGAACTTTACGCAAATAAAAGATATAATTCTACAAAAGCCAATTCGACGTTTCTAAGCATGGAATACAAGTGACGAATACAACATGTAAATATTCACCGAAAGCATTTTATATGTGAGAACAACAACAAACGAGCATGCAGGTCTGATTTTAATAGTCGCTGCAGCAAATGCCCATTACCACGTATACTCACACAGGGCTAAAGTCCTAACTGAAGTACGAAGTACGGAGATACGTTGCTAGTCCAGAGGACTTTAGGGGGGGTCGTCTCGTTTGTGTGAGTGTATATGCCAAAACAAACACAAGTTGCTTCACGGCAGATTTTGAGTACGGCGATGGTAAATCTTTTACCACATGTCTATTCTTGACGTATGTCTCTCGATAAGTGTTTTACGGCGGTCACGTTCCTATAACGGCCATGCTATGATACGGTGTAGTGAGCAGTCTCCTTTAAGCTAAAATCGGTCAAATTATGATTATGGCGTGCCGTGTGAGTATATTGAGTGTAAATGTGAACATTGAAATGCATCGATTGGTTAAGTTTATACGGCAGTTTGAGTCAAAAAGTAAGTCTCGTTCCAGTATAGTCATAGTATAACGGAAATTGATCAATGAGGCTTGAGTAACCCGGCGGTTGTTCGTAAAATATCAACCTAACGTAATATCATAACTTAAGCAACGTTGAGCGTGGTAACGAAATAGGATGGGTGGCCATTAGTGGTAAATGTCATGCGTTTTAGCGATCGGATCAGGGATATCATCGATTAACGGGCGGTTTGAAAACATTTGATACATAGGTTGGTCATAAATCAATTTGCATTGGAATAACGAAATGGATTATTTTTTGTCTAACATCAGTACTTCGGCTTTGAGCGACCTATTGGCTAAGGTGACCGGGAGAAAAAAGTCTTTCTAGTTGTGAGCGGACTCTTTTCTAGTTATTAGAACGCTGAAAAGCTGTATCATCGTCAAATGTAAAAAATCAACGCAAATTTCAAAAATCAAAAATCATTTGTTTCCCTGATACGATGAAGTTAACAAACCGTAAACACATGAGGATACAATTGAAACCGACCAAGTCATATTCTACCAAATGAGAACCGAGTTATTGACATCAGCGTCCAATTTTCAAACATAACCTCGTTATTTCCAACTTTAAATGACTGTACTATTTTAAGTGAGAAGAGTAGCAAACGAGCATGTAATCCACCTGATGTTAAGCAGTCGCATACCATAGACATCCACGTCCAACCACAAACACGACTGAAATCCTACCTGAGCTTGAACGTAGATACGTTGCTACTCCTGAGGACTAGATGGCTGTATAGCCGGCAATCGCACCCCTCAAACCGAAACACAAGTAATGCTTTACGGCGGATTATGAGGGCGGCGCTGGTACCTCCCCGGTCGAACTATAGTTCCAGTTCTAGTTAGTTTTGGAAGGTGGTAGATCCGTTAGAGCCCGCCCGGGGCGATACCACCGCCACCCTCATAACCCGCTGTAAAGGAACATGTTCTTCATGTATTGTGATTCGATTGGGTTGCCGGATACACATTATTGGAGGTGACCATCTTAGTCCTCAAGAGTAGGAACGCATCCGGGTCCATCCTTAAATAGAACTTCTGTTCTATTTGAGATTGGACGTGATTGTCTATGGGCTCCAGTGACCACCTAACACCAGGTGGCCTACATATAAAAAAAGAAAAGAAAACCTTTCTTTCTTGTAATCACTCAAATTTCTATAGCACCATAAGAGTAGAGAAACCATCGCCGAGGTAACATAACGTATTTTCGCCAGCCAGTCAAACTGAATTCTGAAGACTCGACTTGACTTTGATATATCACTTTGTTTACACCATTACACGATGTTTGCTATACCTTTATGATAGTTCCATTTACTACATAATGCCCCTACTTATGCTCTTGCCATTTTATGTAGCTACCCAAGATTCAGTAAGCTTTATTACTTGGTAGTAAAAACATTCGACGGTGGAAGCATCACCGCTTCTCATAATCCGCCGTGAAACAACTAGTGTTTCGGTTGGAGAGGTATGCTTGGTAACGACAGAAGAAGCATGGCGAGGTCTTAGTCCTCAGCAATATATCACGCAAGGGGACAATAATGAATTGTAAACTAATATTGCGGAATTTATACATTACATTATATAACGGGTACTCACGATTAAAGCTGGTCACGGCTAAACTAATGTTTAAAATTGAAAGATTTTTTATATCCTGTAACTACGTATATTTTTATTTAAAATACATTTATAAATTAATTTGGAAGCTTCAAGACACAAATATGACAATATGTCTCTTGCGGCAAATGTTTATCGACTCCGAACCTCGTTGCTAAGTTTTTTACTCTAAGTATCGTTAGAAGAAATATCGACAATTCAAAAGCGGTAATCGTGAGTACCAGTTAGTACCATAAAGTAATGAGTTGACGATGATTAGTATTCCTGTCGGGCCATGAACTTGACTTGAACCCCTAACAAATGGAACTGGAAGTGATTTCAATCTAGAATAGACTTGTGACTGAATATGTAATAAAGATGGCGGGTTGGAAGCAATTGTAATGTCTGAAACCGCCTTACCAATTAAGGATGTTTGAGTAACTCTATAGGACAGACGAGGCATACTTTGACGAGGGTCCGATCACACTAACCGGTTAATTTAGATTTTTAATTTAGAGTAAGAAACGGGCATGAAGGCCACCTGATGTTAAGTGGTCGCTGCAGCCCATGGACAACCACCTCCAATCTCAAATAGAACGGAAGTTCTATTTAAGGATGGACACGGATGCGTTCCTACTCTT
>DWON01007518.1:0-12844 GCA_018251015.1 Phocides pigmalion okeechobee
CGAAACACAATACATGAAGAACATGTTGCTTTACGGCAGGTTATGAGGGTGGCGGTGGTGCCGCCCCGGGCGAGCTGTAACGACTCTACCACCTTCTTAATTGTCGATAATCGGACCAGTTCGGCTCGTGGTCACGGCTAAGTTACTAGCGGAGGGAAAGTTTTGACCAGGTCAACAGTGGAAAGATCGTGACACATTCGATTAGCTGTCTCGTGTGCTCACCATCTTTCTAAAGTTATACTGTAAAATGTTTATTTATTTAACTGATTTTAAAACAGTGCCGAGAGTTTTTTTCCGCTGGCTTTTTTCTCCCAGTCAACCTTAGCCAACAGGCGCTCAAAGCCAAAATTAAGTGTTTGTAAATACCTTACAATGAAATAAAACATTTTAATTTGAATTTCTGTCTACATATATCTATCATTAAAAAGCTATTATTATCCTAAAACCCACTATGGACTTGGAGCCTTACGAGTGTAGCCGTAAAACCCTTTCTTTGCTGGAGACACAAATAACTAAATAACTTTAAGTTTGCACTTATGTAATATACTAAAAAAAACATTTTTTTTTTAAGTTATAGTATAAGTTAGTATAATTCCATTTTATTATGTACCGGGTACTCACGATTAACGATTTTTATTTTAATTACAGATATTTCGAATTAGTTCGCTCGTGGTTATGGCTAAGTGGTGGTTGGGGGAATCTGACGACAGATGCTATGTAATACTTAAGGTTAATTATTTACCCTATATCTGGCTCGTTTTTCTTTTTTGCGTTCCATATTACGACTTTATACTAACTGTATCTCTACGCACTGAACTTTGCACTATTTGTGATTGACATAAACTAACTAACTGGATTTAACGTCGAAGGTAATTTAAAACCATCTTCTCTGTTGAAGTTCCTTGTATGTTTCTTGGTCTCTATTACTTCTTACCAAACAGGGAAGTAATGGCGTTCAGTAAAGATCACCTGAGGTTCACGTAGTTGTATTCAGTTACCTGAGTTGAGGATGTGCTCGACTGTTGCACACTTCTTCGGACCGTCATTTTAGTATAGTGTTCGTTTATAATCATAGTTAATAAGAGTAGATAATATTGGATATAAGTAATAGTAAGAGTATGAGAGCAAGAGGTTATCTCATTGCTTAATTTTGAAAATGCAGGTCGTATAAAAATAGAAAACAATCTGATTTCGTTATTGTTTTGGTTTTTCATTTGTTTTTATTGCGTCATTTTTTCTGGTTATGATGTTTTTATTGACTATATCGTGTTGGGACGTCCTGTAATGTTCGATGAAGTCTGGATTATTAAATTAATTAATTAATGAAAACTTTTCATTTTTATTTTTGTCTTTAATACAGTCTTTAGCCATTTTTAACTCTTTTTCTTCGTAACCCTGTAGACGCAATGAACATCGAATAAAATATTTTTTAAAATCATATCAGAAGTATTACAAGTAAGATATTTTTACTTCGCGAAAACTTCCGAATATCACCCAAAATAAGTTGGCGTTAGAACAATAAGTCTTCTAAATAGCTTCATAAAAGTGACTTTAGTCCGCCATTTTTCGTTTCTAGCGCGTATTGAAAAACAATTTTGTTGAGAGAGTAGGTGTATCTATAAATCATACCTTCAGAGTTAACTCTAAAGTTTTCTTGTGGAAAATAGATATTATTTTATGGTTTTTCAATGAAATTACTTTTTTTGAGAATAATAGTCTTTACATATAATAAAACTGTAAATAAGCTGTAATGGTATATATTTTTTTTGTAAATTTTTCTGCTATAAGCCATTAGATACCCTCTATTTTTTATTTTGTTTTAAATCCTTAAGCTTTTATTATAATTAGTTTTAAGGTTTTTTAAATGTTAATTATAATTTTTTTAACCAATTTTTCATAAAATATACATTCGCGATTCAGTTGTACACCGGCGGTGTCGATAGACAATGCTGTTGACGACAAAAGGGCTAGTATATATCGCATGCAGAAAATTGCGATCGCTATTCAAAGCAGTAATGTGTCTTGTCACGTGGTCACGGACTTCCTTTCGATTGTTTAGCTTTTATTACAACTTGTTTAAAAGTATTTAATATATAAAATAAAAATACATTCAAAATGCATTCAAAGGGCAGTCAAAAAGGAGATGCAATTTCTTTAAAATTGCTTGTTTTTGGTTAAAATTATAAAAGTAATTACGCGACCTAAAATAGAATTAAACTTATCAGAGTTTGTATGTAGATGCCATGCTACTCTTAAGGACTGAGATGGCAGTCTCTTTTATGTGAGGAGAGTAGCAAACGAGCATGCAAACCACCTGATGGTAAGTAGTTGCAGCCCATAGACATCCACGTACAACCACAGACACCACCGAAATCCTATCTGAGCTCGAACATAGATGCATTACTACTCCTCAGGACTAAGATGGTCGCCTCGCTTAAAAGTGTAGCCGGCAAGTGCTCTTAATGGTTATCTCTTAGGAATGTTAATGGTGTCAGTGTGTTGTACAATAATTCCCACGATACAAAAACTTGCAACACTAATCCAAAATACACTATTTCCTCCTAATTAAAATAATTACATTGCCAAATATGTAATCTAATTAACGAGGCATGGAGAATTATAACAATGAATTACGATTTCACATCTAATTGTGTTTTTGAAGTCTGTAATTACGTAATAGAGTTCGTACTCATTTGCGTGGATCGTAAACTATTAGCCAAGTTCGACAACGTCGAGAGTTGCCAGGATTTTGATGGGTGACCGCTGGAGATAAATATTTTGTGATTAGGAACACTTGTTAAACAGTCGGTTATGAGTAAATAACTGTTGTTATAAACTATCGGAGGCCTTATGGGTAGTTCGAAAATATTCGTCAGATAGAATTGGGCAGTAACAAAGCATGCTCTAGGCCTCCCCTAGTCATAGGCATAACATCTCAGTCCTCAGGAGTAGCAACGCATCTGCTTTCAAACTCAAATAGAATTTTGGGTCGTTTTTGTGGATGTACGTGGATGTCTATGGGCTGCGACTACTTAACATCAGGTGGTTTGCATGCTCGTTTATACTCTTCTCACATAAAAAAGTCTAGTTTAAATCGAGTGATGAGTTTTAAGAGTTACTATCAAACTTACATAATCTTTTGTCTCAAGGTTTACACTGAGTAATGAAGGTTTAGAGGCGTTTATCGCACTGTTTATATTGTGTTTCATTTCTTCAAGGGTTAAAGGGATTTCTGTAACTTCTAAGTTGATATACTCATTCGTAGTGTCCTTGTATATTTCTACATAATCTAATGTAGGATAGTCTGTTGCATTGTCTTCGATATTATCGTAATATAAATAAGAATCGTCTTGTGTATCAATTTCATTTTCGCGTATATCTTTTGTTAGATTTTGGGTCACAGTTTTATTGGTATTAGTAAATGTTTTAGCAACATTATCTACGATTTTTGTTTTATTTTTTAGTGTAATTTCGGTAATTTTAGTATTATTTGTCCGTGTATGTTTAACAATTGCTTTAGACACGGGATCTGTTTCTGCAATCTGAGATTTTATGGTTGTTGGTCTTGAATTTGAATCATCTTCGCCACTGTCTAGATAATCTGCAGTAATATCAAAAGTCTTTATATAAATCGCTGTCCCATTGTGATTTTTCTGAAACACCATTGTTTTCAATCCACCAACCGGTTCCACTTCTAATTCTTCTTTCAAAAAACTTGACACATCCAGCAAAATCCGATCCAGTTCCTTTTGATCGACACTGATATTATCTAATTTGGAGTTCTTTGCAATAACTTTATCTAAAGGCGGTAACTTATCTTTTTCGTTAAAAAAACCACCGAAAAACGAACTTAAACATGCAAAGTAATCTTCGCATTCACTTCTAACTGTAACCACTTTTACTATCACTAGTAGAACTAAAGTAATACATCTCAGATCCATCTTCACAGCTTATTAAATCAAACGTCAACACTGAATGCGGGTTTATGAACAAATGCATATTTGTTTTGAAGTAGCTTGTTAGAGTTTCTAAGCGGCTCGTACCTTAAGAGCAGGTGCTAAGGTCTTATATCCATTATTCTGTAAAGTAGTTGGCGAAACAATGACCTCACCTTGAGAGCGTCGTGGTAAATCTGACTTTGATGGATCACAGTACGATTAGCGGATAATAGGCAATTTGAGAGTAAGCTTTAAGGCTTACGCTTGTACATTAAAGCTCACTATAGAGGGTCAAATTATTTATTGCTAGCTTTTCCCACGGGTTTGCTCGCTCAGATCGTCTTTTTTACTCTATATGTATATTTGTAGCAAACATCATACAAATTTTTATCAATTAATGTACTCATATAGAGTGTGATTTCGAAAATCCTTTTTTTTGGGTATATTTATACTACAAAATGAAGATATCTGCAAAATTTCACAATTCTAAATTCAGTAGTAGTACTTAATCTCTGGGTCAGCCGCTCATCTTACTCTTTTATACATATATGTCGTAGATAACAATCCGAGAATTCAAGTCAATTAAAAAATGGCTTTAAACGCAGTGACGTCTATGAATTTTTTCACACGTGATAGACGTGACAGATTCGCGCGTGGAAGTATTGAAGTGAACTTAACTTAATTAGTGTTAAAAATGTATGATTGTATTGAAATCACGAAACTGTCAGTTTTGCCCGTTCTTTCGTTACATTTTGAAAATAATTCTAATCCCAAAGAAGACGGCGTTTATCCTCAGCCAACCCTGGCGCCGTCATATAGATTTTTAAGCATATATTGCCGAGTGGCAATGTGGTCTCCATAACGGTCTGATGCGTAAGGATATCAATTATCTCTTCTGACTAGGTATAATTTAAAATAGGAATTATTGATTTAAGCATAAGGTATGTTTCCCAGCCAGTGAGTACTTTTAAATAAGTGTCAATTTTTTTTAGGTAACGCTTTTGATGTTTTTATCTTTGTAAAGTTAGTCCAGCGAGGATTTCCGAAAAAAGAAAGATGCTCTGGTTTAAGTTGGTTTTTAGGTAAACATAAAAAAATGTTTCATGTTGCATAATGAAAAGTGGATGCAAAATTGTATTAATATTATAATTATCGTGAAGAGGAAAATTTTACAGCGTTTACTTACGCCGTGACCCGACTTTAATGAGATAAAACTGAGATATAATCTCGATTTAAGTACAACACGTCACGCGGTCACAGCGGTTAGCGATATTTATTATCGTTTGAGATACTAAGAAAAAATTAAATATGATTTTTTATGTGAGAAGAGTAGCAAACGAGCATACAAACCACCTGATGTTAAGTAGTCGCAGGATCTATTTGTTAGTAAAATACATTACATGTTAAAACCATTCCTTGATCAAACTTTGGGCGGTACGTAATTCATAAAATAATCGGTATTATCAAGTTTTATCAAATTTTAATAAAACGATCATGATTGCTTGAGAAATTTTCAGTTCATTACATGCTATACTATATGCATGCATACTACCGTCCATCTCGTTCCAATGCTCTAGAATAGGAATTTACATTTGCAATACCTCACAATGTGTTAGAACTAAGTTGGAACTTGAGAAATTCTGAGAAGCTTACTGGCTCAAGTATTAACATTCAATATAATAGTTTACGCTATTCTCTCAAATACTACACAAGTGTATAGTACTTCATATGATTTTAAACTCATATCATGGTGGAATTTGTACATTTTAGTACATAACGGGTACTCATGACTAACGGTTTTTGATTGCCGATATTTCGTTTCGATAGCTGCGTGGATCGTGGTCACGAAATTGACGGTAATTAAAAATATCTAATCGTGATTAAAGTAAATTTAATTTATGAAAAGTTTTATCGGTTTTTTAGCTATTCGTGCCATGTTTATCGATGCTGCCGGTAACAAGGGGGCTGGATCATATTTAACGCAGATTTGTGATCGGTATTAAACCAGGTATACGGCTGGCGTTCTTGGCACCATGCCGCTTGGGCACGGATTCCCTTTAGATTGGTTAGGATATGTTTTTATTATAATTATTTTTAAGATTTTCATTATTGTAAATATAAAAAATAAATACTTAAAAGCGAAAGAAAAACCTCCTACTAAAATATATATTTTTTTATGTGAGGAAAGTAGCAAACGAGCATGCAAACCACCTGATGGTAAGTAGTCGCAGCCCATAGACATCATGTTCAATCACAAATACGACTAAAAATCTATCTGAGCTCCAACATAGATGCGTTGCTACTCCTGAGGACTAAGATGGTTGCCTCGCTTCAAAGCGTAGCCGGCAACCCCACCTCTCTGACCGAAACTCAAGTAATGTTTACGTCGGATTATGAGGGCGGCGGTTGTACCTCCCCGGTCGAACTATAGTTCTCCCACCTTTAATACTCTTTTACGCAAAATCTGGCGTAAAGCATTACATGTGTTTCGGTTGGAGAGGGGCGGTTGTCGGCTACACTTTGAAGCGAGGCGACCATGTTACTCCTCAGGAGTAGCAACGCATCTACTTTCGAGCTCAGATAGGATTTCAGTCGTGTTTGTGGTTGTCCGTGGATGTCTATGGGCTGCGACTTCTTAACATCAGGTGGATTGCATGCTCGTTTGCTACTCTTATGACATAAAAAACTATATTACTGTAAACTTTTATCAAAATCCGATCGGCACTTTTTGTGTAAAAGAGTAATCCATCCAATATCGAGGATATTTTTCCCGACAAAATCAAATGTTACTCACATGAAACCGAGTTGTTTTGCATGAAAATGTTTTACCAGTTTTACGAATTTTGTATTTGAAACAAAAAATTTAAATGTTAAAAATTGATATTTTTTTTTAATACAAAACTGACTTCAATAAAATTCAACAGTTTTATCAATTTACGGATGTTAATTTATACATATGAATGTATAAATAGAAATAAAAATATATTTGAAGGAATAAGAATAGTAAGATAAGGAGGATCTAGAGCCAATACAGATTAACCGGGGAGGTACTACTGCCACCCATTTCCAGCGTGAAGTTAACTTACATGTCGGTAGAAATGTGTGACTGTTGACAAATGAGGCGACCACAAGCGATTTCGGTAGTGTTTGCGGACGAACGTGAATGTCTATGGGCTGCGACTACTTAACATCAGGTGGTTTGCATGCCCGTTTGCTACTCTTATAGATAATTGTACAAATGTAGATATGCCAATATATTGCTACGTAATCGATGTATATAACTTATATTTGTAAAAACATAGTGATCTGTAATATTGTGAGAAAAGACATAAATAGGAACAAATTAAAGAAATCTTTGACAGTACAACGAGTTCCTAAGATGTCAGCTTATCTCGGAGCTTGTTTCTGTAAATGTACACAATTTGTTGCTATAAAAACGTTTGACCTTAACATTTCGCGTATTTTAAACATAACGAGCCTTTTACAGGAAATGAAAATTGTTTAAGGGAAAGTTACATCCGGTAATCGCATGACGTAAACAATGTGATTTACGTAAAGATCTTTGCAGAAACTTTAAATTTGTTTTAAACTTAAAATTGCACTTTTATCTACCGGGGAAGTACCAAAGCCACCTTCATCATCTGCCATAAAGTAACTCTTGTATTTCGGTTGAAGAGGTACATTTACAAATAAGGCTACCATCTTAGTTATCAAGAATAGCAAGGCATCTACGTTCTGCATGAGATGTGCCATTTCTGTTTGAGATTGGTTTTGAATGTCTTTGTGTTTTTCTTTAAATGTTAATAGGATCGAACGGAAAGCGTACCCATAAAAAAATATATATTCAAATCGGTAATTAAATCAATTTTATTTTTTAGATTTTATAACGTATATTTATGTATAATTCAGTAATAAAGGTTTTTCTTATTTTTATTTATCAAACGGAGTTACATGCTAGCGAAAATAAATAACAACGTTCTTGAGAACCTCTATTTTGAGTTCAGTTAAAAAGTAACCTCTTACCTCCATTGAACGCCCTTTGACTCCGTAATCACCCAGCATTTCAACATCGTGTACTCGAGTCGTTAATTTACTTTCATTTATTAAATCTTTAACCAGTTCAGCTTCTCCGATGTCGAAAAAATAATCCACAATCACCGTCTTCCTCGGTACTTCACTATAACCCTTTTCTTCAGAAACACTTCGTTTTTTCTTTTCAAAATCAATATCATCTAGCGTAAGTTCGCTGTCAAATTCAAAATTGACTGTAGTTTCATCATAATTGACATCAGTCGTTGTGTAAATTTCCGTTGCCATTACTTCATAAAGCGCACAGTTCGTTTCCGTTATCGTCGGTATTCTCTTTATCGTTATATTCGCGTTTATATAATTATAAACATCAGGCCAATACTTCGCACTGTATAAAACCAAGCATATTATCAACAACGCAACGATGATAATTAACAATATCAATAATCTTATTATCAATTTCATTAATGATAAATTCAACTTCATTTTGCGTTAAAATGGTTTTGCTTTGTCGAAATCAAGCCTACTACTGTTTTATATCTACGTTTATTGTTGAAACATTAAGATCGTATTAGGGATCGCAAAAACATTACCAATAAACAATAGGCTATAGAATATAAATTACATAAGGAATTGCAATAATCAAACAATGATTTCTTGGTACTTCAAGGTTGCTGTGTCATGTGTCACACGGCCCTAGCCTAATAGAACCGTTGACTCCGCACACCGATCTACACCGTCAATATATGCGTGCCTCAGATTTTTTTATGTGAGAAGAGTAACAAAAACGAAATGAAAGACAAGTAATGCTTTACGGCGCATTATGAAGGCGGCGGTAGCACCTTCCCGGTCGGTTATGGTTTTCCCACCTTCACTTTAACTAACTTATTAATAAATACCAATTTCCATAGTTTGCAATGCTATTTCAGTCGGTCGGTCGGTCGATCTGTCAGTCGGTTGTTCGATTGATCGGTCAATTCGTCGGTCGGTTGGTCGGTCGGTCGGTCCATTGGTCCATTGGTCGGTCGGTCGGTACGTCTGTCTCAAAAAATATTGTAAAATTTCCAAAGTTATTGTTAATTGAAACATCACAACAACCCTTTTAGGGTTTCAAAAAGGCTTTTACGCAGTTTAATTAAACAACCACCATTACAAATACAATGAAAATGGCTTTAACATAAAGAGCAAAGGAAATAGGTCCTCAGTGTTAAAGGTAACCCTTAAGTGCTAGCCTTTGAGTTCTGCACTGATGAGAAGCCTTTAAGATATTTAGATAAGCAGTATTAAGGCTTTATATTAAAGATCCTAATCTTATTCAGTTTATCTTTTTAAACTATGATTAATAAATAAATAGAGTAATACCTTAATTAACTTTAACTTAACTTTATAGTAGTTTCATGTTAGAATCTATAAAGATTAAGATTAGCATTAGCGTAAACGTTAGCATTAACACTAGGGCAGGAGTCGGCAACCTTTTAAAAGTTGCAAATGTTTTCAAAAAAAACTACTAAAATATGTTTAAATATAAATTTATTTAGTCTGTATGTTCCGATTTCAACAGGACTTTCACTGGCTGATAGCTTTTGTACTGAGGAGTAAGTAAGACTACATTTATTTCGAAAACCCGAGTCGCAGGTTGCCGACCCATGCACTAGGGTGATCGTTAGCATTAGCATCAGAGTTAGTAATAAAGTCAGCACTAGGGTCAGCGTTAGTACTGGCATTAGATCTAGCGTTAGCATTAAGCAATTAAGCGTTAGAAATAATGCTAGCTATATCGTTAGCTTTAGCTTCAGCGTTAGCCTTAGGTTTGCTATAGCGTTAGTTTTAGCGATGGCTGTGATGTTAGGTTGTGCGTTATCTTAGGTTTGACGATGTAGTGTTAGCTTAGGTTTAGCGTGAGCGTTAGCTCTAGTACTAAAATTAGCTTTAAGTTCATGCCTATTGACAAACGACAAGGTTCCATTCGCATCAACGTCTCTTGTAAAGGTCTTTTACGCTTTGTTTTTTTTTTATCTTTTTAGCGCCCATGCACGTGGGTGAACTTACATTTGCATTAATATGATGTTTATACCCAAAGGACGAGGTTCCATCCGCATCAACGGTACTTGTAGCATTCCTCAACTATTTGGTTTGGTTGTTCTCTTTGCAGCTTACGGGCATGTGAAGAGATTACCTCTTTGAGTAATATTCAAAAGTCCTAAAACTGTAAAATATTTTTTTCATATAAGTCTGCGATGCTGGCGACACCTCTTTATTATTGCAAATATACAGGTAACGGTGATTTCTCTACATCAGGTACCCAGTTTGTTTTCTCGTCAGGTAAAAACAAAAAAGAGCATCAGGATACCATTAGGTTCGATTTAGGTGCCGCAGAATAGTGTAAATAGTGCTATAGATTTACTTATTTTTTGCCAGTTTCATGTCAGTAAATTGTTATATTAAACGAAACGCCTTGCAGTTTTAAATAGCAAACAATTTTATCGAAAAGTTTGTTATGTGGTAGAAGTTATACGGTTTGATCGGGAGGTACCATTGTCTCATCTTTTAGCGTGAAGTAAATGTTGCGTTTTGGTGGAAAAGGGTGGTTTACAGTTCACTAATGTAGCCACCATTTTAGTCCTCACTGTTAGTAACATAGTAGTAGCAAATTATTATAATTTTAAATCAACAGATTTATTATACTTTTGTTGTTGCAAAAGTTGACATTACAATTCTTTCAAAAAATTATGCGGTTCTATGTTTTTCTATATTTATATTTGAAGAAAATTTAAAGAAAATATTTAAAAGGAATCAAAACTCATAAAAAATGTCATCAATTTTACTTTGGAGTGAAATTTCTAAAATTTCTTTTCCAATCAGCAAAACTTTAAGATTCCAAGTTCGACGACGGTTTCAGCTATGCGTTGATCTCTCAGTCTGTCAGTCATCTTTATTATATGTATATAGATATAATTAAGATACAACTATTACAGTCAAAATAACAATAAATTATCTTTTTTTCCTTATAATAAAACGCTTAGGAGCGGATGCAATTTCTTGGCTTAATTAGCGAATTACGTATTTTAGTAATTAGCCATAAATTAATTAAAATCCCCACAAATTTTAAAATAACAAGCTTAATTATACTATTATAAAAATCCAATAATTTTTGGACGTACATTTTACAAAAAAGATCGGGGAGGTACCACCGCAGTACTCATAATCCGCCGGGAAACAACTCCTTTTTTGGATTTTAACTAAATTCCTGCTTTCTTTTGCATCACCTTTATTTACTTTTTTTGATCAATTAAACATTTTTTTATTAAACTAATGTAGTATATACAAATAATTACAAATAGTATATGTTATTATAATATAGTGTACAGATTACGGTTAATAATCTACATTTAATATGTACATTCATATGTTTATCATTTTCACTCATTCTTTGTTCATTCATTTCTCATTTATTAATTAATTACTAATTCATTCATTCGTTACTAATTCATTTATTAATTATTCATTCATTACTAATTCATTCTTTCATTTCATACGTATCTATGTATGAGCTTAGAACTTAAGTCCTATCTGAGGTTGTATTCCACGTATGTCCAGGAGCTACAGCGACTACTTACCATCAGATGGCTTGAACATTAAGTTTTTTTTTTATTATGAAAGAGTAAGAAACGGGCATGCAGGCCACCTGGTGTTAAGTTGTCATTGCAGCCCATGGATAATCACGTCCAATCTCAAACAGAACAGAAGTTTGGGTTAAGGATGGACGCGGATGCGTTCCTACTCTTGAGGACTAAGATGGTCGCCTCCGATAATGTGTATCCGGCAACCACACCTTTCCAACCGAAACACAATACATGAAGAACATGTTGCTTTACGGCGGGTAACGAGGGCGGCGATGGTGCCGCCCTGGGCGAGCTCTAACGGCTCTACCACCTTTACAGTTGATACTCTTCTCAAAGAAAAAAAACAACAGTTGGAAAAAATACTTTAAAATTTCCAAAAAAAAATATTTTTTGAACTTATTTTTTTCTGAATTTGCGGGTCGAAAGAATTATGGCTATTGTCTCTAAAATGTAAAATAGTTGGTTACAATAATATCGAAATAATAAGATTTATAAAAACATTAAAACATTACCCTACACTTAGTAATGAATAATAAAACAGTGTAATTGTTAAAAATATTTAAATGTCTTAATTTCTAATTAAAAATATTAATTTGTTGACTGATTTTATTGCGGCTGGTTGTTTCACTGCACTGCGGTTGTATTTAAATCAATCTTTAAGATGAAGCAAAATAATGTACTGCCTCTTACAGGTAAGGTTTTTTTATGTAAGGAGAGAAGCAAACGAGCATGCAGGTCGTCTGATATTAAGTCGCAGCCCATGGACATCCACATACAACCTCAAACAGGGTCGAGGTCCTATCTGAGTTGGTAATCTGTACGTTGTGTTGCTACTTCTAAGGATTAAGATCGCCTCGCTTTTACGTAGGCGGCAACCGCACTTTTGCAACCGGAATACAAGAGTTATTTCATGGCGAATTGTGAGAGCAGCGATGGTACCTCCCCGGTCAAACTATAGTTGTACCTGTCTGTTATTTGCATTGTTTTTCATGTTTGATAAATTAAGTTGATATTTTATAAAATTAATTGCGAGTTTTAAGCCGACTAAGTGTGTCCGAAACTCCTTTACTTTTCAGGAGACCCAAGAAATTAAATAACTTTCAAAATTCTTTATTATTTACCTTAAGACTGTATATCTCTAAATATTATAAAACAAAGTTTCCCGTCGTGTGTGTCTGTCTGTTCGCGATAAACTTTAAAAGTACTGAACGGAATTTCTCCGTTTTCAACAACAGGTATAGTGATTCCTGAGGG
>DWON01007519.1:0-12843 GCA_018251015.1 Phocides pigmalion okeechobee
GTGAAGCAACATCTGGTTAAGTATGATTTTCTCAAAAATTTTACTCAAAACGGGCAATACTGAAATGGGTCTATAATATCTTAACCAACAGGCGCTCAAAGCCGATGTAATAATTTAACATTTTATCCTTGATATTCATATTTCATTGTTTGTGTAAATACCTTAAAAATACCTGAAATAAAATATTTGAATACACATTTGACATTATGTACCTACAAATTTCGTGGAAGCAAAAGTGTAATCGTTTCTCTTTATTAACTCAAACGGAAGGTTAGTACCTAATGGATGGAATGAGACATACTCTTCATGTACGTACTCGGTGCATTATTAACATTGAAATTCTTGCTACATTATGCAAGTTACTGGACAGCACCTAGTGTTGCCATCTGTCGAGTGTTAATGTTTCGATAGATGATATCGAATATTTACCTCGGAGTCTAGTATGAATATGATGTCGATATTAATAGAACTTTATAACACTGTCGATGTCATCAATTGAAAAACGAATAATAGTATTCGCTAGTTACGCTCGGCTTTGAAAAATTAGGCCAGCGTGCCAAAAAATTCTTCAACAAATTCACGTTTGATCGATGTTGCATCAGCGCAAAGAATTGCGTTCGCTATTTACTTCAAGGATGCGGCCAGCGTTCTTGGTTCGATGCCGCATGGGCATGGAATTCCATACCATTTATAACCATTAAGTGTCCGTCGATATCTCGATGTTTTGAATATGATTTTATCGATGTTTTACTGCTATCAGTGTGTGTTGCAGTCACAATAGCAGTTCAGGGTATATAACACTATCGATACTTTTGCTATATGGATTTGCATTGATTAAATGAAGCTTCAGGCAAGTATGATCGATATTACTATTTCTCCTGAAATTATGCATCAAACATTACCATTTTATGAAGAGATAATAATAAAAATGAAGAGAAAAACAAGATAATCTCGCTGATTTTCTTCTCGGCTCACCTCAGTAGAAGTCGCGTTTCGAACGAACATGAGATTAGGAAAAATTTCCAGTGAGCGAGTAGGTTATATTTTTGAAATAGTAATGCATGAATGCTTATACCCAAGCTATATTTACCAAGTTATCAATGGACATTACCGCATGAGCTCGGACACCCTTTTATATTGTTTAGGTTAGGCTTATTTACAATTACTTTTATGATTTTCTTTCTCCAATGTTTTATAGTTATGGTATATATTGTACTTTGACAGGTAGTCAATAGATGGCGCTGGCTTTAAGCTCTATACCCGATATTCAAGTTACTCTATGGAAAGGAGACTTCGACAA
The DNA here is from genome assembly GCA_018251015.1 of Phocides pigmalion okeechobee. NCBI lineage: Eukaryota > Metazoa > Arthropoda > Insecta > Lepidoptera > Hesperiidae > Phocides > Phocides pigmalion. The sequence goes on from DWON01007519.1 coordinate 1,301, forward strand.
ACAAAACGCTTGCGCCTGTCTACTAGTTTTTGCGTGAAAGCCGGACAACACACACAGACAAACATTTCAAAATGTTTTTTTTTGGCTTGTGTTACTTGTATGAAGACTCCTAGGGGAATTTCTATCTTCTGCAGTTTTATTATATGTGTATAAATTGATCTCATTTTATTTGCCAGGTAGTAGAATTATAGTTTCATCGTAGAGATACCATTGCCGCATTCATAATCTGCTGTAAAGTCTTATGTTTCGGAGGGAGAGGAATAGTTGCCGGCCACACTTACAAGTGAGGCAACGCATCGCATTTACCTGTAATGTACTAGAGACGTCTTTGGGCTGTGTTAGCTACTCACACAATAGGCATGGCTGCTCGATTTATGTTCAACTAGCCTCCCACGACTACGTCGGCGACGATTGGATTCAATTGACATAACTTTTTTATTTATTAACGAATTTCAATAAAAAAATAATTAATGTTACTTGAAACCCACCAAAATATAATCCTGAGAACTGAATCCTGAATTCAAATGGGATAACTCGTTTAAGAGATTAGCGTGCACAAACGTATATCTGATACAGAGAAACGGACAAAACCAAAATACATTGTTTTGGGATCTTTTGCGTCTATAAAGGCACCCCATTATGATTTATTATATATTTATGCCATGGACGGACAGCGATCAGTTACTGTTTTATTATATGTATAGGTAAAACAATTTAATGTCAATAGAGCAAATGTATTAATTCCATCGACAATGATATCGAGACTATCGATAATATCGACACTGTCGATAATATCGACAATGATAGCAGCAAAACATGGGCACTGCTACATCACCAAAATGCAGTTTATAATGCTAAGGAGTATATACGCACAGGCAATACGTTGTATAACTTTCACAATGGTGTCCTTATTCACAGTTATCGATGTTGTCAGCCATCTAATATTCATCCCAGGTAGTGCCAAGTCTGTTTATTAAATCCAGGATGGGATTATCCACTTATTTCAAGTTTCCATTTGCCAATCCAATTTATAAATATTATATATGATAAGAGTAGTAAACGAGCATGTAAACCACCTTATGTTAATAGTGGCACCCCATAGACATCCATGTACAATCACAAATATGACTAAAGTTCTATCTGAGCTCAAACATGGATGCGCTGCTATTCCTGAGGACTAAGATGGTCGGCTTGCTTCAAAGTGTAGCCGGCAAACGCACCTCTCCAACCGAAACACAAGTAATGCTTTACGGTGGATTACAAGAGCGGCGGCGGTACTTCCCCGGTCCAACTATAGTTCTTGCACCTTTAAAATGCGTTTATCTTAACATTTCTGTCAATTTTATCAGTAATTTATTTACAGAATATTAAATTCGCATATCAGTAAATTTTAATGATATTTGTGTTATATTTATGTAGCTAATTGTTATGAAAATTGAAAAAATACAAATGTATTTATGGTGCAAAAAAATTAAGTCTGTCAAAATATATTACGTACACAGGGTCGTAAAACGAACGGAAAAAACAAGATAAAAGACATCATATTCTGTTATTTGAAGGTCATGAAATTACTAAAATCATTTTGATAAATGGTTATGCGAGATTTTCATTTACTAAAAAACGTCTTGATTTTTTCACGCCAGGATTATTACATGAACTTCTCCAAGGTGATTCCCTAATCGGGCACATTTTGGGGGAGCTCCCCGGCTCCAGTGGCACCGTCCTGTACCTACCCTGTCGTAGAAACAACACTCATATCCCTTCAGGGACCGCTGTATTGGAACGTCTCGATCTCCCATTCTTACTGTTCCCAATCCAGGATGTCCTGGCCTGGCCTCCCGCAATACTGACCTGATCATATATATCCGCTCCGCAGTCCAAATGTTAATTCACTGTATCATTGAATACAAAATATCCTCATGAATCATTGTCTATTGATAAAACTGTACGAAAATCAGTTTTGCAGATTTGAGTTTATCTCGTTCGGACAGAAAGGCGGTGATATTATTTTATAATATTTGATGAATTTAAAATATAAGCTGACGTTATTTGTTTTAAATATATTTTTAAAATATTGTAATTTAATCATATGTAGGTAGTATCAATGTTATTACATCATGATTGTCCTAGTACCATTCGGAAATACCCTAAAATTAAGATAGAACAATGTGTAAAAGGAAAGGGTCCATCAATCATAATTATATAATAACAGAATTATCAGATCTAATGTTCCACCACAAATATATATCTTGAATCATGATTTGTTATATGTATATATTTCCAATGATGGAAATCTTAAAACTATTTATAATAAAAACCTAACCTAAACTATCTAAAAGGGGTTAGTCGCGTTGAATAGCAATCGAAATTCTCTGACCGAGATATGAGCTCCTTGTCACCGGCGGCGTCGATCAAATGTGGTGCTAATTGTTTGAATATTTTTTAGGCACGGACCAAAGGTTTCAAAGCCAAGAGGAAGTAATACGTTATCACGATTTATTTTTTACTATTTAATAAGTGCTGATCTGAACCTCATCATCCAATTTTCTTGCGACCACATCGCAACAATACTTTCATTATTATGAGAATTAGTCCGAGTGCTGGGGTAGTTTACCACGATAGATGGAGATACGTCTTGATAGTCAGTTTAAAAATTATTTGTTAAATATAAGAATTTGTAAGAAAATAAAACTTAATAACCTTAACAACTTAAAAACTTAATAAAAAATTTCCTTAGTTTATAAATATAATTATTAATTATATTTAATTGAAAATCAATTTCTTTTTAATTTAAAAGCCTGTTAGTATAATGAAAGTAAACAAACTAAAACCACATAACGGTTAGTTGTTAGCATCCGTTAAATCCATATGAATTTAGACACTAGGTCGTTAACAGAATATTATTGAGAATGTAATCAGTAGTTGCGAATATTATTTTTGTTACATTCAATTTTGCTTATTTGAGATACAAATAACCTTAGTAAAGTAAATAGGAAAAATGGAATCACAAACACAGATTATTTTAATACTTTTTTATTTATAATAAACATAAACAATGTGCAAATTAATAAACTGACAATTTGCCACATTACAGAGTCACTAACAAAAGCATTTAACTCCGAAAGTAAAACAAACTTTTAGTTTTTAGTTTTATTGTTAGATATATAATAACAGACGGTAAGAAGTTAGGCTTATAATGACTAAAAAATGCTCCTTACAAGTAATAACATTAGTGGCACTGAAACACCGTTTGCTGAATACAAAATGTATGCAAAAACTACATTTGTATAAATTGTGCAATATAAGTATAAGGCACGTAATTGATAACATAATTTCTTTTTAATATTGATACAAGCAGTCAGCGTTAAGTATGAAAATCAAGTCCGTATAAAGAATAGAATCCACCCACTTCATTTTATGTAAAATCTAGCGGGTACATTCATTCTAAAGTATTTTTATTCAAAGCCACACTGCAAACCAGAATAACTAACCACCGCAGCTCTTGAAATAAACAAAAATGGAAGGAGGAAATACTGATAAGTAATACGAAGCTATTCAGGCTAGTTTATATACAAGCAACATTCGCTACTAACCAAGAAGCGTATAAATATCACTTAGTTATAGTATTTATAACACATAATAAACTATTCGAAATAATTCAACATGTTTAGAAACTGCTAGGTACTCTCGTAATGAAGTTTGCAATTTTACATAGGCATTCAATTTTAATGTTAAAACTATCTACGCATTGACTTCAGTGCGAATTAGTGGTTGTTGATTTGTAAAAATGTATATTAAAAAGGCATATTCACTATTAATAAATAAATCGATCTAAACGTCGTTTCATATCATCTAAGTACGTATAAAACACTACAAATTGACGATTATCTCTTATAAAGGCATTCGTCGGATATGACTCGAAGGCACAAAATTATTTTAAATAACAAACTCTTATTCCTGTCGCACAGACGCTAAACTGCTGTAGGTATTTCAGTGTACGCATATTCTCGTAATTAAAAACGTTTACCACCAAGCACCACCACTTATAATTCTCTTTCAACACTAACCCTAAATACTCTTCCTATTATTAAAAATACTAATGTAAATCTAAACAATATTTTAGTTAAATATTTGAACAATAAAGAACTTTATTGTATACCTATTATTGCCATTTTCGTTAAATATAAAGTAGCAACAGCTACGAAAGTGTTAAAACATATGTTGATATATTAAACTCTACCTATCGAAAAAGTACTTCATCATTCGTGATTTTAGGATAAAGATTACCGCATGCTAAACAAACTTTATCTTATTTACAATTCAAAGTAGTTCGAGAAACAACCAAGGCCATGATGTGTATCACATAAACGTTTTGGATTTTCACAAGGCAATAGCCCAATAAATAAATATAAAATAAGAAATGTAACAGCAGATACTGACAATTCCAGATAAAGGAATTAAGTAGCCGTCGTATTATGCGCATTACCGTTGCATTTATTCGAGTGTACCACGCACGTCTCCGCTCAAATGAGCAAATGGCGTAGGCGATCATACAGTCGCTAATGCACGTCCTCAACTCACTACGGAATTAATTTATTCAATCTCGAACAAACACACCGCTATCGCCTCCTCGCCAACTAGTCCACGACAGCTGGCTTCAAAACGGGGCCTACATTTTTAACTTAAAAATCTATGTAAAAAAAAGTATTGATCACATACAAGAGAAGTTTTGAAATTAAATTGTGGCACTCAGAAAAATGGAAATGGTGTCCCGGTAACCTGAACGACATCAGGACATATTGTTTATGCCAACCCTCTTGCTCGAGGGGGTCGCATCTAGAACCCTTTCATTGGCTTTATCCTCCTCTCTAAAGTGAATCCTTGTGATCACAATATCACCTGTACTGAGAGTTTGCGAGCCGACTTCAGATTTCTTGGTTTCGTTGAGATCATTGCATTTCACATCATTATATGTAGAATTATGGCATTTGCAACAACAGTTTTTCCTGTCCATATCGCCTATATTCAAAATCTGGCTCAAATTTGACCAGTCTTTATTTTTAAGTAAAGGCAGTGTTTGTTCCATTGTTTGAGAAAACTTATCTTCCAATTCCCCACTCAGCGGAGCTACTGCAGAAAGGATTGCTTCAAGGCGATTTATTTTTTCTACTTTGTCCATATTAGTGTCCGATAAAATCTCATCCATCATTTGCATGGACTCGGTGAGGCTCGGGGGCTGAGTGGAATGAGGAGATGATATGGAGTCTGAATTGTTGGACTCTAAGCTTGCCATTTCATTTTCCCTTTCATCATCATCAGAATCAGAATCTTTATCATGTCCCGTAGCCTCTAACTTTTCCAATTTTTTAGATATCTTGTGGCAACCTTTCAATTTCTCCTTTTCATCCTCTGTGAGTTCTAAATACCTCAGTAATCTTATTTCTCTGTTGCTTAGCACAATATTCTTTGTGGTTTCAGCTAATTTTTGCTTCAATTCACCCACCTCGGTGTTGATTTTTCTTTGCCGTTTGCGGAGTTTAACCTCTGTTGGCTGAATGTGCATAAACACTTGTTCATTACTCAGTTCCTCAAACAATTGTTGATTATCTGGCTTTATATTGCCAGACATGTATGAGTATATAGCTGGGTTTACTAAGGAAAGGACATCAGAAGCAGCATATATGATCATGTCCTTTGTAAGAGGCCTTCGGGCCCAGTAACGTTGATCCCTTCTGTAAACATTTTTAAGTTGTTCCTTCATTGGATTCATTGGAGCATTGTAAAGTTCACACAGTGCATTTAGACTTAAATTTTTGACTTTGTAAACTGGAACACCTTGTTGTTGAAGTTGCAATACTGCATGAGCTGCCTGGGTATCAAACACATTTTTCAATGTGATCTCAAATTGATTGTGCAAATTGACTGAGTCATTTCTGCAATCGTGTATAATTTTAACAACATTTTCGCTCTCAAGGAGATCTTTGATCTTACCCTCTATAACCATTCCAGGGCAAGCTAGAATGTCAAGAATGTAAACTTCTCCATTCATGGTAGCAATTTGGCATAGGGTCAATACACCTTTCAAACCTAAGTTGATACCTTCGCAATCAAAAGAAACTATACTCTTTGTAGTGCGTTTAGGATTCATAATACTGTCAACAAGTGTAGCACATTCCCTTACGTTAGCTATGACAGTTGCACATTGTAGAACCTTTTGACGCCAAGCTTCACCCATCAAATTATTCCTTATGCTGGATGTACCATTTGTTTCTTCCGAGCAACGAGCATTTAAATGATTATTAACCCTGTCTCTGACCATGTTTTCAGCAAGATTCTTTATAACAATAGAGTTAATTCTTTGTTTAAGTGTTTGATTTGCAATATTGGCTTGTGGCCCACGGGGAGATTCAATTGGGCTGAGTATTCTGTTTGCAGGGCTCTTTTTGCCATCCGAGGGAGTAGGACTTGCAACTGTGGGCGGAGATGGGGACACCAGCTTCTCCTCAACCACTTGCTTTGGTGGATCAGTCTTTGTTTTTGATTTTGCATTTAGATACATAACTGGTATTTTTGGTTTACTTATGAGTGTGACAAGATTTGCTTGCACATGGAAGCTATCAGAGAATATTTTCAAAAAGGCACTCAGATCAGCCGGACTTTTGAACATTTGATACCAGTACTCTTGCGGGAAGCGAGAGACAATAAAATGAAACAGCTGGTCGACCAGCACTGGACCTTTTGCTTCGATACATTGCGCTACGTAGTCTAATAGCTGCTGTGCAGTATCGGTATTAATATTAGCTACGGGTAAGTTGTGAAATTGTTCAGAATTACTATGTGTGTTACCTTTCCTATGATTCTCACTGACTAGAACGACGTTGTCTTCAATAATTTGGAAGGTATCCGGGTGCTTCATGAGGAACTCCTTAAACTCCTTGATGCGCTGGCCGGATATGTGACGCACCTGCGGCGAGGCCTGACTGCGGTGGCCGAGGAGGCTCTTGATCGGCACCTCGGTACCCTCGCCGTACTGAATCATCTTGCTCGCGAAGTACTCCTTCGCTTCTTCGATGTAGTCGTTGTTGGAAGACGCGCCAGCGCCGCTCAGGTGTCTCTGGTACGTGTTGATATCAACATAGTCCCCGTCTATGCTGAACAACGCTGGGTATTGTGCAAGGAACTTCTTCAAGCCCGACTGCGACCCGCCAGCGATCTGACGCATCTCCTTAGTGAATCCCTTGGCACCAAACTGGCAGGAAAGATCATGCAGCGTTCTCGGCTCGCCTTTGTCGAGCAGGCGCTCCACGAAAAACAACAGAGTGAGGTTTCTAGCGAGCTCATATTCCATTGATTCCATTTCCCAGCAGTTGGTGCCAATTTGGTGTCTTACACTAAAATTATTTTTCTACGTATATGTGTCACCCACAACACCATGAAATTCTTCAATTTTAAGCCAAGATCAAAGATAGCAGAAGAAAGTGACGTGACGTAGTGTTGCTTTAACTAATTAAAATCACCAATTTAACTTTTAATATTATTTTCAACTTATTGACATTAAGATGACTGACTATTCTAATAGTTTTCATTGTGACACCCTATTAAGCGTTTATTTCAATTTCAATATTGGAATATATTTAAAATATTTTTTGTATTTACGTATTTCGTAATCTAAGTAATCCCTATGGATTTATTGTACTACTGAATATAATAATACTACAAATAAACTTAAAATGTTTTACTATATTAAATTGAATATACAACAATTTTTGAGTAACTATGCCAATTAAATCATCTTATAGACATAAAAGAAAGCATATCAACCCTTAATTTATATTTGTACTTGATTACAAAAGCAAGTAACTTTTATTTCACTAAATTCATGAAGTTTGTATTTTTTTATTTATTTCATTATTGTATAATAAAAATATTTTACAAAAATATGAGTAGGTTTCGCTCAGTTTCCTGAAAAATAGGTGATGGTTAATTTATATGGCAAACATTTAAGTAAAAAGACAAATTAAACTTTTTTTGCAAGTTTAAAACCATGTTTATGTTTTTAGCATATTTTGTCAAATCATGAACCTTTCATAATTAATTCATTATAATAAACTACAAATATTATAATTCAAGTAGTAGATGCAAGAGCAAGTAACATAAGAAATAGAAATTTAAGGTTAATAACATCTGCGCCTAATTTTATTGTATCCTTTGGGAAACATTGTCTGTGGTATCGTTGTTATAGTCAAATAATAAGTTGTCAAACCAGGTAGGAGGATACGGTTTTGAATGAATTTTTGTTATTTTGGTTATTAATTCTTGAATTGCTTGAAAGCCTTCGTGTAGACATTCGGTTACAGCTTTAAACACTACGAATAAATTGGATATCATGGTAAGTAATATTACAAAAGAATTGAGTTCTGCAATACCTACTCGAAACTCCGGTTTTAATTAATCTTCTTGTAGGTATAGAATTTGTAGTAGTAATGTATATGTATACCCGGTTTTATTACTGTTTTTGGAGTATATCTTTTGGTAATAGTAAAAGCTTTCTTCTATTTGGTGTTTCTCGAATAGTCTCGAATTCCTTCACTTATAGTTTATAGACATTTAACATTGTATTCAAGCATATTCTATCTTTATGTACAGCCAAAGTAGAATACAGAAAAAAAAAACACTTATAATGGAGAACAAGCATGCTATTAATATGGAGGAACAGATAATCATTTGTGTTTATAGGAATAAAAGGAACATAAAAAATTTCATCTTCTATTAAACTCCTTTCTTGAAGAGAAATTTCTAAAGTTTTTTATAGTATTCACTTACGCTATGTAAGTGGTTCTGACTTTGGATCGGTCAGTTACTTTATACTTTATGCATATAGGTTAAACATTATTGAAATGGTTTTTAACACTTTCCCTGCGATGTACAACACTGCCGTGTATCACGTGGCACAACGTACTTGCTGCTACACACCTGTGTTGTGCGTACAAATCTGTATGGATTACGAACAAACAAAAGTGCTGTGTTTGTTTCAACACTATCAGACTGGGGCCGGACATTGTGTCTGTGTATTTGTACGTGATACATGAATGTTAAAAATACTATATTTCAGTGAATTGCCGGCACCTCTTTGGTTTAAAGAAATAATCTCCAATCTATTGCCGCCTCTCGAAATGCTGACCCGATCGAAAATATGTGCATAATAGTCGAAAGTGTTAAAAGTGTTTATACTTAAAAATATTTTAGCCAAAATTTACATCCAACAAATGTATATAATAGAAAACAATTGGTTTCTAATATTCATGACTTCAGGCAGGACTCTTTTTCATATAGAGATGGCCTGTTCCATATATTATGCAAATCCTTGGTGCTCAAAACCATTTTACGATCAGATGAACTGCATGTTTTTTTTCCATTACCCTTTAATAAATAAATATGTTTCAGTTGGTACTTGTACTCGGAGATCTTCACATTCCACACCGATGCAGCAGCTTGCCGCCCAAGTTCAAGAAGTTGCTGCTACCGGGCAGGATCCAGCACATTCTGTGTACCGGAAACTTGTGTACGAAGGAGTCTTACGACTACTTGAAGACATTGGCAAGTGACGTGCACGTTGTTAGGGGGGATTTTGATGAGGTGAGTTGTGGACATAGAGTACAGAAGTAATTTTGTTTTTTTATCAGGAGAATAACAAATGAGCGTGAAAAACCACCTGATGTTAAGTAGTCGCAGCCCATATACAACTACAAACATGACCAAAATTGTATCTGAGTTTTAATATACATACGTTGCTACACTTGAGGACCAAGATGGTCGCCTTATTTCAAAATCTTGTGGGCCACTGCACCTCTTCAACAGAAACAAGTAATGCTTTACAGCGGATTATTAGGGGGTGGGTGGTACTTTCCTGGTCGAACTATGAAATCTCCTACCCATAAATAGGTTCAACAGAGTTACGTAGAGAGGGGGCAACCATGTAACATGAGGAGGTTTATCATGATATGAAACAACCTTTGCAAGCCTTAGTATGGGCAAAGTAATACTGGAATCATTAGGGTCAGGGATTAAACTTTGCTTCATGAGACATTTTATCCATCTGTCTAGTTGCTCTGACATCTGTTAAGCTGCCAGATATGGATTGTTGTATGTAGACGTCTCCTACAAGCTTATGACATCAAATTCTTAACATTGATCTGTATGCTCCTTTGTAAATCTTGTCATAAAAAATAAATAGATGTGATAAATGTTGTCATGTATCTTTTGTTCTGAAATAATAGCTCAATTGTTCTAGAATTCAACATATCCAGAGCAGAAGGTGATAACAGTGGGTCAGTTCCGCATTGGGCTGGTGCATGGCCACCAGGTGGTTCCATGGGGTGATGAAGAATCTCTGGCATTGGTGCAACGACAGTTGGATGTGGATATTTTGATATCGGGCCATACACATCGGTTTGAGGCATACGAGCATGAGAATAAATTCTACATCAATCCTGGCTCAGCCACCGGAGCTTACAGTCCGCTGTTCAGGTGAGTTTCTTTCATATTCTCTCACATAAAGGTGGGAGAACCATAGTTCGACAGGGGAGGTACCACCGCCCACCACATAATCCACCGTAAAGCATTACTTGTTTTTCGGTTGGAGAGGTTCGGTTACCCACTTTACTTTGTAGAGAGGCCACCATCATACTCTTAATTTTTAGAGACATCCAGCATAAAGTCAGAGTTTATAAAAAAATATCTTAAATATATAGTAGAACTATATGTCAAGGGGGGAGATACCTCCGTTGTGCTCATAATCTACTGTGAAGTAACTCTTGTTATACTCAGGGAGATGTGGTCGAAGACCAGCCTTACAAGGGAGGTGACCATCTTTAGTCTTGATTAATAGCAAGATTTTTAGAAGACAAATGTAGTAAACAAGCATGCAGAGCAACTTATATGAAGTTTTCGCTGCAATCTATATATACGTACAAATAAAAACATAATTGAAGATCTATCGGACGAACTCTATAGATAGACAGATGCACTTCTCCTGAGGACAAAGAGGCCTTGTTTTCTAACTGTGTCTAGTAATGACTATGTAGGCCATTTGATATTCGCTGCAACCCATAATACAACTGCATACAGAAACATTTACATACAACTACAAACAGAATTGAAATTTAGACAGGCTGTATAGATATATATCCGTTTCTGAGTACAAAGAGGTCTTGTTGTTAAGTGTGTCTGGCAAACATGCGTTGCCAACGAACACACGATAATTACTTCAGGTAGATTATGAGAGCGGCTGGGGTATTCTGGCAAATTATAGTTCTGCCTCTCAAATACCTGCTTATTCAGTTTAAATACAAGTACACTTAGATTCAATATAAGGTATTTACATACACATAATTAATCTAAGTTGTAAACTGAAATCAGTACATCGGCTTTGTTTGTTGGGTAAGGTTTGGAAAAACAAGACAGGGGATTTTTTTTTATTATGAAAGAGTAAGAAACGGGCATGCAGGTCACCTGATGTTAAGTGGTCACTGCAGCCCATGGAC
>DWON01007520.1:0-12843 GCA_018251015.1 Phocides pigmalion okeechobee
ATTGTGACATAGAAAGTAGATAATATATCATGATGTTTGACGTTAGCGACATTTAAAATTTATACGAAACAAGGGCAGTGAAAATAACTTAAAAGTAATAAAGTAATAAATTTTATATAAATTTTGTTTAATCGTTGTAAAAATAAAGAACTTATTTCAGTTTGAAAGTTATGGGTGTATTTAATTGAAGCCCAAATAGAGAAATATAAAACGAAATATAATAAAAGTGTAACTTAAACAATCTAAAGACAATCTGTGCCCATGCAGCCTGGTGCCAAGAATGCTGGCCGCATTCCCATGCATTATAGCGTTCGTAATTCTCGGTAAGAGTTATTAACTAACCCTTTTGGTGAACACCAACAACGTCCGTCAATAGTGGGACTAATTGTATGAATAAAATGATTATTTTGACTTTCTTAGATTAAGCTACTAGAAATAAAGGTATATTTCTAGTAGCTTAATGTTATGGCCGTACAAAATTGCAAGCATTTTAGTAAGACTATGTTAATATGTGTAAGGCGCGTAACGTAAGCAAGAGGCTAAAAATGTCGACGCATTAATGAGAGACTGCTGAGATTCTATTAACAACTAGTTCAGCGCGTGACTACTTGCATTTATGTTGGAAACATACTTTTTTTCTCGGGAGAAAACCTTTAAAGGTATCTTGGGAGTGATTACGGTTCTTGTAATATGTCACCCACAAAGAACTCTTCAGTGGTCTCCTGATGTGCTTGTATATAACGACAGGATTTGGGAACAAACGCAACTGTGTTTTCAAGAACCATGTCCCACTCAGGCGTATCTCGGAGGAGCATTCATGGCTCTTCAAGCTCTGGTCTTTCCTTAGCTCAGTGTGGAACCAACTCAACCAACATCTTTCCCGGAATCGTTATATTGGAGCTTACCCTTTACCGCTCCCGATCCATAAAGACTCCTTTTCGTAGCACTGTTCTGGTCCAAAGCTATAGGAACAACGCTTGAAATACATCTGGTAAAACCTTTTTTATTTAGTTTAGAAAACAGCTCATAAGTAGGTTTGTATGTAATAATTGCAATTGGTCGAGAAATATTAAGACGGTTTTTACTTAACATTAAGTTTTTTATACTGGAAAAGGTAATCAGGCGCGCCGGCAGTCTGATGATAAATAGCCACTGCCGTCCTTGGATATCGACGTCCAATCTCGAACAGGACTTAAGAAACTTAGGAGTAGCAACACATCTATATGTGTTGCTACTCCTAAAGATTGTGATGGACAAAGCATATTTGATTTGATTTTAAGCAATCTATCAGCAAGATTGTAATGACAACAATAGTTTCACAACTTTACCAGGTACTGATTTGATCCTAGACCACGAATTTTTTTCTAAATATAAAAGAGTATACAAAAATGGTTGTGTGCATACACAACACAAATATTCCTAACGCAGCTATGAGAATAGAAAGCATTTAAACTTTCATCAAATATTAAGGAACTTAGTGTTGGCAGAAGGCTAACTTAAGCAGGTTTGGAACCAAGATTTTAAGGCTAACAAACTTGTTTCCGTAAACATTGCACTACATCCTTGCCAACGTTCTGCGGTCGTGCGGATGGAAATCTTTTGTCTTCAATGACAAATACTGTGCTGTCGCTAGCGCATCCGAGCCTTATTAAAGCTCTCGTCACATTGCCTAAGGCTTTGCTCTAAATAATAATATCGGTTGTATCAATTTTATTTACATATAATTTTCATGTTAATTACATTGAAGAAAATCTTTGAATTTATTGTAATAAAAGTCTAACCTAAACTTGAGGGAGACGGTGACGATACAGCATGGTGCCAAGAACGTTAGCCACATTCCCACGTTGGACAGCGATGGCAATTCTCTGCTCGAAATATGAACCAGCTCTGTTGCTCTCAGCTCTCTTATCACCAGCATTGTTGAAACGCGAGACTTATTGTATTGACAGTACGAATCATTTCAAGTCACATCCCAAAAGTTAGTTTGTAATGTATATGTAAGTATGCATGTGTATATGTAACTTATTTCATTCTTTTCATCGTGTCGTGAAGATACTTACTATAGCTTAACGTATACCAATACTTGGTACAACCCAGCGTATACGGACGAATACTGAAGTTTCAGCCTAGCTTTAGAGTTAAGAATGGAATTTGTAATGAAGTAAAGAGAACTAGGTATTTAAACGTAGTAGATTCATTTGTTTCCCTGATGTTGAAACAAACGACAATCAGTTATATTTTTTATTTACATTAAATATGGTTTAACAGGTTGGAGTTCGACTGAAAACACCACCACATAACTACATATACTAATACATAACTAAGTAGCCAGATTTCAGAGTAAATAAAGACTATGTATACAATTTCTTATATATAGAAGATCTTATATATTGAATATATATATAATTTCTTTTGTCCTGTAATGATATATGTATACAAGAAAACAAATAAATATAATTTTACACAAGAATTCTAAATAAATTATCTATAAGAAGTTTCTACCCTTAGCGATGCTATTTTTGGCTCAAATCAAAAACCGTTAATCATGAGTACCTAGTACATAGTAAAACGCATAAATTCTGCGATAATAATAGTTAAAAATCTAATTAGAACTTAAATAAATACAAAACTTCATCTTCTTTTACTACGCTTAAGTATTTTAATTTCAAATTTGAATGGGACCAAACATTAAGTATACCTACTTCACGTACAATCACAAATATTAATGAAATCCTATCTGAGGTCGAACGTAGATATGTTGCTTCTCCTGAGGACTAAGATGGTCGCTTCTTTTCAAGGCGGTGGTACCTCCTCGGTTGAACTATACCACCTATCATACGCGGTCACAAACAAAAAAAATGCAACATAATTAAGACTCCAATTTTTCTTTCTTACTTTTTCATTCTTAGGTTTAAAAGATAAAGTAGTTATAATAAATAAAAGATAGATAGATATATTACTTGTACATTTTCAATTCCTCATAAGCAATTAATTAAACCACAATCACGTGAGAATTCTGTGTACCTTATATACCTAATATGGATCTTGTAGCTATCTAGACCGTCTCATGTTAATTTAATTTGCTGAGATCGTTCCATCCGATATAACAATATACCTCATGCATTAATGAACACTCCTATATCTTGTATGCTCTACAATGTAGTAGGTGAATTGCCCACATGTTATTAACCTCCTTAAAACAACTATTAACTTATTATTGACACTACTTTACTTATCTGCTACCACCATGTATGATGGTATATATTTAAATGCATGCTATATACGCTATATGCTATAGTTAAAGGTGGGAGACTATAGTTCCACCGTTACCACCGCCCGTATAATCCGTCGTAAAGCATTACTTGTGGTTGTACGTGGATGTCTATGGACTGCAACTACTAGACACTACTACCGCTAAGATGGTTCGCATGCCCGTTTTCTACTCGTCTTACATAAAAAAATCCAGTTACAACCACAAACACGACCGAAATCCTATCTGAGCTACAGCGTAGATACGTTGCTACTCCTGAGGGCTAAGTTGTCGTCTCGCTTCAAAATGTAGCCGGCCATCGCACCTCTCCAACCGAAACACAAGTAATGCTTACGGCGGGTCATGAGAGCAGTGGTGGTACCTCCTCGTTCGAACGTAGTTCTCCCATCTTGAAAATTATTAAATATTTCCGTCAAAACGTGCTAAGCCAACTGTCTAACTTCGCTTAACTAGCTTTTGTGGATGGAATTGACCCTTCAGCAAATGAAATGGTGGACGGTGGTCTAAATGGTTAGTAACAAATAATGATTTGGTTACATTAAACTAACTTAATCGAATAACGCATTAAGGGACCTAGTGATTAATAGGGCTTAATGAAACATTAGTCTTTTAATTGTTATTCCAGCATTAACCCGGATCTTAGCTCAACGGGGCACAACGTTCACTAACTTTGATACAATTTCGTCCCATTTCAAGCCATCGTTAGGTAAAGTTTAGGGACTCGAGATAATAAGGCTGTTTGGTTGCGTCACTGGTTCTCAACTTTAGTTGTAATTTCTTATTAAATTATTGTTAAAATTACTTTGCCACTACCATGTATAATGGTATATATACATTTCAATACTTGAACAAAAACATAGGAAAAAGTGAAGATTAAAAATATGTACATATTAAATTTAATTAGTTTTGTGGATTTTATACAAAGAAACCCTTGCTTTTGAAATTTGTTTTATATCTAGATTTAAACCGCTGTGCTCCGAAGTCACATCAAAATGTATATCACCAAGCCTTTCCATTTTTTATGGTGCGTTACCCTGAAACTTTAATTTATGGAAAAACTGAGAATTTTACTTCCATTAATCCATTGAAATTTAAACACGGTTGAGAACCACTGACTCCTTAGTACAAGTTACACTTAATTCATTTCTGTCATCGTTAGACTCGCTTATTGTATCTCGTAACAGTAGATAAGTGCTTCTGCGCAAAGCCTTTTCATTAAAAACGTCTCGTAGAGATGTCTTAGAATTTCAGAAATTATATAGAAGTATTATTATTAAACAGTGCATATACATATAATAAATCCATAATTAATACTACATAAATATTGAAAATTACTTACGATTGTCAGTAATCCATAGTCATCCCATACTAAAGATCGCACTTCGGCGGTCTATAGTACTTTAGTGTATCTTCGGAGAGGTACGCCTACCTGCAAATAATATATTTTACATATATTTGCACACATAAATAACATAACATATAAATAAAACAAACTTTTAAAATCGATTAATTCCAATAATCGTTCGCTTAAGTGATTTAAGAAGTATAAACGAATCTAGGAACCATCTTTTCCAATAATTAGACACGCTTAAAACTTGTAACTTGTTGATATATATATTTAATAAGAATATAATATACATTTAAAATATAAATTATTATTCGAAATTATGTTATTAACTAAAAAAGTGAAAACTTATTGATTTGAGAATATTTATTCTTTACATAGTATAAAACTACATTCAAAACGACGCTAAAAAAATAAAAAATACCACATCGATTACTAAAACAAAAGTGTTCGTCATATCGTTGCCTTGGCTGCCTCCAGATCATAGGGCTAGGGCCTCGAAGTGTCCCTTTTAATCCAGGCTATTTTAAAGGATCAACCGGCGCTGTACACCCGACGGAGCAGACGCCCTTCGAAAGGACCGCGTGTGGATATTAAATAAAGGAGTTATGCACTAAAAAACAAAAACAAACAACGGTATTGAGATTCTGCCTTTTTATTTAAAATCGGTTAAAATAATATTGCATTACCCATACCATTGTGGATTATATGACCAAAAAGATTGATTGATACCCTTCGATATTAGATAGATTTTGTTTCCGGCGTGGAACAAAATGTCCTAGTCATGATTAAAGCCTTTTTGGATCGGGTGCCCCTTTATTGTGAAATATGGGTTAACGAGTGAACTTTGACATCCCATGGATTCGTTCATCGGCTTTATTGTATGGCTTGTGAGCTTTTTGACGAAATTCCGGCTGATAACGGGCATAGCCTACCTATCTAAGTGGTTATTGTCACCCATGACATCAGTTAAGAGCTAGTTTGTTATAATTAAGTCACACCCAATGCTTGTTAATTCATCAAACAAATGCAATTCGCGATACCTTAAAAATTATGTTATGGATACAAATATCTCGATGTCAATGAGTAACCTGCGTGTTAGTGAGTTAAAAGTAAACTTCTAGGAAAATCCTGCTTTAGTCACAACTTTCGAATATATTTATAGATAGGTTCTTCGTATCGTATCGTATTGATTTTAAACTAATATTATCGCAGAATGTATACATTTTACTATGTATCGGGTACTCAAGATTAATATGTTTTGATTTTTGATTGCGAATTGGATGTCGAGTTAGTGTGGTGTGTCGTGACATGGAAATCCAAAAGAGAAAAACGAACTAGCCGTAGGGTAGATAGATTAATCTACTATTAGCATCTGTCACCAGTTTCCTCCGCCAGCGCAGTTTAGCCGTGACCACGAGCCATGCGTGGTTCGAAATACCTGCAATCAAAAATCGAAAATTATTAATCGTGAGTACGCAGTATAGTAAAGTATTTGTATAGTTGTCATTTGTTTGGAAGATGCAAAGAGAGAGAGAGAGAACAATGCAAGCTGCCGACCCCAAAATTGACTTTGTATCTACATCGTAACCGCCTCCCTTCTCTTATCTACGATCCCTTATTTGAGAAAATCCCTTAAAGCACTCGTAATTCTGACACGAATTTCGGAATTGTTCTGCAGTGACCGAAGGTTCTCAGGAGTTCGTAATAGAATTAAATGGACTTATCAGTTCTTTCACTTCGGCTCAGGAACCTCGAAATTGAATTTATCGGCATTTGTTGACGTTAATAACACTTAGACTGCGGAGCTTATATATTAGATCGGGTCAGCGTTGCGGGAGGCGGCACTAAACTGGAGCTTATTTCTCTAGACTGAAGATGCCTCGAAAATTTACAGAAATATTGTATGTTTTTGCATCTACGAATATACAGTGAACCCGGCGAACAAAAGTGCTGTAGATGTAGATACGGATTTGTACGTACAACACAGGTGTGTACAAGCCGCAAGCGCGTTGCGCCGCGTTACACAGCAGGGTTAAACGCCGCAGGGAAAGTGTTAACGTTGAATTTTAGCGTTGTAATCAAAATAATAAATATGTAATCAAATCCGATATTTCCCTGAATAGATCCATAGGTTATAAGGTCATTCGATAAATGTAACGAGGTTCAAGAGAGTTTCCTTGAAAGACGTACTTTGGAGTCATTAGCTGTTATTGTCTCTCACTAGTTTAGAATACATGCATATATGTATGTGCTCAGTGAAATCAGACTATTTTTCCTCTCCGCAATATGCCATCAATGAATTGCCGTTTGATTAATTTTGCTGGATTGACGTCAACCTATACCTTTTCGTCCGCAACAGAGCCAGAGAGGCATCTCAGAAAAGTTTCCTTAAACGAAAACATGCACTATGGAGTCATTTGTCTTGAAAATACATGCATATTTGTACTTCTGTGAGATCAGACCATTTTCCTCTTCGCAAATTGCAAGCTCATCGAGTTGCCATTGAATTAGTGTTGTTGGATTGACGTCAGCCTACGTCTTTTGGCCCCGCAGGAGAGTCACAGCGGCGCTCGACATCATTACAACTCAGTCTTTTAAAACTTTGACTGCGATGCTCAAATATTAAATAGAGGAGGCAGCTTAAACTGGAGGTCTTTTCTCTAGACTGAAGATGCGCCAATAATTTACTGAAATATTTTTATTAGCATCAGCGTATCGTCTACGAATACACAGACATAATGTTCGCCCCCAGTATTGTAGTGCCGACTTGAATACAGCACTTTTGTTCACCCGTAATCCATACAGATTTATACGTGCAACACAGATGTACAAGCGCAAGCGCGTTGCACCAAGGAATACACAAAAATGTACCCCGCAGGGAAAGTGGTAAAGCAATTCTTCATTTGGGTTGGCTGCACAACCATATTTCTCTTAACTGTAGCGACGTACGACAATCGTATTTAGGTAGCATGTTTAGTTACAATCGTTTAGTGTTATCTAACGTACAAATTACAAAAGTTGGCAAGCTAAACTTACGTTGTAAACAATTCGTTGGCTAGAGGCCTAATTGTCTAAACAAATTATAGTACTATATTATATGGATATATTATTTAACCACACGTCTCATTAGCGTCTAATATAACCCTACTTTTAATTTTCTCGTGGATATTGTAGAAGGTTGAAGGCTAAAAGATAAGGCAAGTAAACTATAAGGGTACATATAATATATAATAATTTCGTCTTAGAAAGAATTGATACTTAATTTCTAATAAATCACAAAAATTTTCAAACAATCAATCCATGCCGCCGTAATAAGAGGACTGGTTCATATCTCGCGTAGAGATTTGCGGTTGCTATTCAACGTGGGAATGAGGCCAGTGACCTGGGTATTCCCTTTAGATTGTCTAGGTTAGGCTTTCATTGTAATTAATTTAAGATTATCATTTTTTATGTGAGAAGAGTAGCAAAAAAGCTTGAAAACTACTTGATGTCAAGTAGTCGTTGCCCATAAACGTCCACGCACAACCACAAACACGACCGAAATCCTATCTGAGCTCGAACGTAGATGTGTTGCTACTCCTGAGGACTAAGTTGGTCGCCTCGCTTCAAAGAGTAGCCGCCAACCGCACTTCTCCAACCGAAACACATGCGGTGGATTATGAGGGCGGCGGTGGTACTTCCCCGGTCGACCTATAGTTCTCCCATCTGTGGTGATTAAAATGTAAATAAAATGAAATGTGTAATATGCACATAATTTCCAATACGGGTATTCCAATCTTCCGACATAAAAAAGATGCAAAATGATGGTCGATTATGTGAAAACAAATTTTATGTGGGTATTGAACGTAATCACAGCGACAGTCCATTTTACGTTCCATAAAATACTGGGTTGGTAAACAAAATTGTTTTGTACGGCAATAAAGTCCATGCTGTTTTATCTACATTTATTGAGAAATATAGGGGCACTGATAAGGGAGGTTTCCGTATAAATGTTTTTTGAGGGGAAAGCGTTGTAACAAAAATGCTAGGTATCGTGCGAGTTACATTTCATCTCTTTTTTTCACACAATATATGAATTTCATCACTAACTTCATATTGTCTCAATGCTTGACATAGATTTTCGGTCAGGTTTAGTCATAGTGTCAAATATCTTATTAGACCTCACATTTGAGAATTTATGCCAAACTCACAGCTGCCTACGTTTAATTGATTGTTAGAGGAAGTGAAAATTAAATTGGTAACTTATTATTTTGAAAAATTAAAAGCGTGCTAACGATTCGAACCCTTAACCCTCGTGTATATGCCTTATGCCAAAAAAAAGGGATAAAAAAGGTGGTAGAGCCGTTAGAGCTCGTCCAGGACAGCACCACCGCCACCCTCATAACCCGCTCTAAAGCAATATGTTCTTCATGTAATGTGTGTCAGTTGGGGAGGTGTGGTTGCCGGATACACATTATTGGAAGCGAACATCTTAGTCCTCAAGAGTAGGAACGCATCCGCGTTCATCCTTAAATAGAACTTCAGTTGTATTTGAGATTGGACGTGGTTGTCCATGGGCTGCAGTGACCACTTAAAATCAGGTGGGCTGCATGTCCGTTTCTTATACTTTCATAATAAAAAAAAAAAACTTGGATATTAGTGTGTGTGCTATTAGTCTAATCGGTTACTTCTATACCATAAAAATGCTTATTATTACCTGTTTTTACTTATACTATTTTACACATACTATACGAAGAGTATATATAAAAATAGCAGAAAAACAGCAAAGGTCTTTCGAAATGATTTGTTCTGATACCTTGAAGCCAATTTATACCCCTTACAGACCGATGTTTATAGCGTAAAGCTTCTTATCTTACTTTCCACTCCAGTGGTGGCCGAGTATTTTGCTCTTAAACAACTCAACTCAGCAGAAAAAAATCATGTAGACTATTGAGTTTAATGAAAAGAAAATTTACTTTTATATAAAAATACAATAACGTTTTATTGATTCTTGAAAAATAAAATAAAACTATTTTTGTGGTTGATGTTTTTTTTAACGTGGTTCTCTCACAATGTTATCACTGGAACATTTATTTGTAATGTACAGTATTAGTTAGTAGGATTAGTTGATCTAAACATACGTTAACCATAAGTATTTGAAAATTCGTCTTTAGGGAGCAAAAATATACACAGCAATGAACCTGTCGTTAACTTTATGCATAATAGTTCTCATATTACTACTTGACCCTTTGTAGCCAAGGGTAACTCCACGATTATGTCATCCTTATTAAAAATATCCCTGTACTACGTATTTATACGGGATATGGGAGGAAAAAAATATGGATGCATTTTCTACCTGGTTGGAAAACGCAGATGTGACTAGAGGGGATGGATTGTCGGCGGGGCGGTGGCTGGCGGGGGGCAGCGGGGTGGTAAACACAAAGGTTCTGCGGAGCCGGCAGTCACGTGGCGCGTCCGCCGGGGGCGCATCACTCTTAAGGGTGATATCGAATCACTAGGAAAACAAACATCTGATAACATGAGTACAAAAAAAATGAACGAAGAAATCAAGATATCTGCCTAAAAATATCGGAAAAATATATCGATTTGTCCTTAAGAGTGATGGCCTCCAGGCTCTTTATATTGTTTAATTACTTTCAATTACCATCTTAAAAACTTTTAACATCAATTATACGTATTGATTTAGAGTATTTGTATTTGATACAGCAACCACTCTAAAGAATATCAGTATAAAACATATCAAAACAAAATTAGCATATCCTTCACATATTATTCTATAGGTGTAGATAGGTAGGATAACGTAGTGACATATATGATGTAGTGACGTTGGTCGTTCTGAAGGAGATTAATGGTGAGTTTAAGCTATGTATGTCTTTACATTTGTTTGCATGATATTGAATTTTTATTGGTTTTATTTTTGGTTATTAGCTTACTGCAATAATAATTTTTCGTTTATCAGTTATACAGTTAGAAAAGGAATATATATGTGATAGTATTTAAAATATTTTTAGCACATGTAGATTTTGGCTAATAACAAAAGATAGATATTTAAACAAGAAACATTTTTTTATTCCCGAGCTAAAATATTACTCCAGGCAACCGCGGTTTTAATTTCTATTTTTTTATGTTGCACAATTTTATTGATAAACTGTTGTGTTGATGTATTTTTATAACAAAAGTGCCTTAAATAAACTTTCATATTTTTTTACACATTAATACCCAAAATGTACACTTTTATTATACAACATAAAACATTATGACGATGATTAAATTATAATTTAAAATTATGTTATCCTAAGTCCAACCGTAAACTCACAGTTTTTTTTTATTATTTAATTATGAAAACAGACATAAATTGTATGACTTAACTCAACTAAATAATAAAATAATTGTCTGTCGAACATAAACTTTTAACACGAGATGTTTCAAACAGTTTTATTTATATTTATTATTACCGTTTTTCATGTTAAGTATAAATATTTTTAAATTTACTAGAGCCCGTTGCAGCTATTTCCATCAAGAATTGTGAAATATTTTAGCGTTAAGTGTTGATGGTAATTAAGTTGTATAAAATAATAACAACATATTTTTTAAATATGTACGGCAGATAATAAAGCCGTCAAGTTTACAATTTGAAATTTGTCGCTTATGGGAATGAAACGCTATTTGTTATATGAGATGTCTGTCGTATTTTTCTTTTTGTATTTTAAGAAAATAAAACTTTATTCTAATAATAAATTCTTTATGATAAAGAAATGTTACGTGAATTGAGCACATTTTTTTCTTAATAAATTTGAAAACCTTTAAATGTATTGGGAACACCATTTGATAGTTGTGAAATGATAAGCTAAAGTTTTGAAAGAAATAAAATTTATCGCGCGATACATAGTAAGGTAAATGAGTGCTTGTTTGAATGATTGAATGAGTACACTCGTGAAATTATCTTGTTTCGTCCGCGTCAAGTAGTGCACTGAATGTTATATGTGGTAGAGGTAAATGCGTGAGCAGCAATGTGCGGTCGAAGAACATACAAAACGCATTTTTTTAAGAAACGCGGGTTTGTTTATTACTTTATATGAGTAGACTAGCAAACGAATATGTAACTCTGATATTAGGTAGTCGCTGCAGCTCATGCACCTTATTCAACCTGAAATATGGTTATCGGATTTGAGATTGTAGGAAGAAAGTCACGTTGCTTATTAGTGCGATTGGCAACTGCACTTCTTCAACCGAAACACAAAAGTTGCTTTACGGCGAACTATGATAGTTGTGGTGGTACTCGATTGAACTATAGTTGAAAACTTTGAAAAAGCTTTGCTGTTGCAAGGATCTGATAAAGCTAGTTTTAGGTCATATACATATATATCAATGATTAATTTCTAAGAACATACATATTTTATATAGATATAATTGAGAAATTTCTTTCATTTTTACATCAGTTGAAATGCGGATAGTTATGTTATCAATTTTGTACCACTTTTAATAATTTTAATGTTCAAATATTGAAACGTCAGGAAAATTATTATTATGTTGTCTGTATTCAACTATTCCTAAAGAATGAGTTTGAAAGGTTAACCTTTGTAAAAAATACATCATTTCAATGTTAAGTTTCAAAACTCTGGCAAATGCGATACGCATTTCAAACATATAGCAAAGGTTCCATGGTTAAAAAGAAGGCTCGCGGTTAATATTTTCAAAGACTCTATGAAAACCAAAGTTATTTCTGCGCTAGCATGTAATCTAAAATTATGCTAATTTAAAAAGTAAACATCGTTATTACTTCAAATAGATTTGTAATGAAACGTGTTACATTTTATTATTAAATGGGTACCTACTCACGAATAAAGCTTTCATGATTAAATTTCGCGATAATATTAGTTTACAATCGTATGGACGTATTTATGACTTTAAAAACTTCAACAATTGAATAATCTTTGTATACTTTTCACAAAGAAATGTATATTTTTATCAGATTTGGCTAGTAGATTGCAAAATCAAAATGAAAGGTTTTTGATGTTAAATTTAGTTAATGTCGATATTTTAAATATAAGCTTCCGCGATCGGCTGTCTGTGTATCGTAATACTTAAACAGGTGTCTTAATTCCAATGAGATGTTTACGTGAGTGGACGCTTCATTGTATTGATCGACCGCGGTTTTTTTAATGGAAAAATTGTTTGATTGCTATATATAATCAGTTTTTGTGATTGATTTGAGATATCAAAT
>DWON01007521.1:0-12842 GCA_018251015.1 Phocides pigmalion okeechobee
TAGAAATCACTTACCTGTAATGGACGGTACACGTGTACACTGTTGACACACGGTCTGGTGGTACGCCGCAGCAGCGCGGTAGCCACTGCTAACGCCAATCCCCTAGCCCCCGGGGGTCTGTCCGACGCCGCTAAAGCTTGAAGGGCGTCCAACAAGCAGATAGACCGCTGCACAACCGCCTCGAGACACGGACCAACAGTGCCACCTTGCTGCTCCTTCTCTTCGTCGACTATCAGCTGGAAATAACATAATCAAAACGTGTAACCAGTTGCCGAAACCCTTTAACACTGACTATGGCGCTCATTTATTAGTGTTGTGAGAGGCGGCACTAAACTGGAACTATTTTTTAGAATGGAGAAGCGCCGACAATTCACAGAAATATTGTATTTTTTTAGTATCCGCGTAGCATTTACAAATAAACAGACGTAAATACAGCACTTGTATCGTCCGTCATCCAGACAGATATGCGTATACACAACACGTGTGTACAAGCCGCAAACGCGTTACGCCCAGTAATACAAATCAATTGTGTATCCCGCAGGGAAATGTTAATTACTTTTCTACCTCTCTCCTCTGATGAGTTATCTCGAGATTTACCTCGATCCCATACCCCATGCTTAATTTCCATTAATATGTAAGGTGATTTTAGCGACTTTTCGAACTGCTTAGTGTTATCCATGATTATGTATAAATAGATATATGTAGAAAAGGAGTCTACAAATGGGTCACTGAGACACGAATGATTGCTTCTTATATAAATGAAATAATTTTTTTAACCGCCACCCTCATAACCCGCCGTAAAGCAACGTGTCCTTTATGTATTGTGTTTCGGTTCGGGAGGTGTGGTTGCCGGATTCACATTATTGGAGACGACCATCTTAGTCCTCAAGAGTAGGAACGCATCCGCGTCCATCCTTAAATAATACTTCTGTTCCATTTGAGATTGGACATGGTTGTCCATGGGCTGCAGTGACCACTTAACATCAGGTGGCCTGCGTGCCCCTTTCTTACTCTTTCACAATAAAAAAAAATGTTCAACAAACGTTGAACTAATATTATCGTATATTACATACATAAGACGACAAACATATTAAATATATATGTGTTATTAGATAACACGTCACACATCAATATGAGGCAACTGACCAATGTCTGACACTATTTTATTTAATTAGAAATGCAGAATACACACATGGAAATTAGATAGATACGAACTTCCGCAATCGTTATTTGCATGTTATGAATAGACAAATTTGTTAAAACAGATTGTTACTATATGGTTTTTAAAGAGTTTTTCCTTATTTACAGGGCATCCAGGGGCAAAAAAGTATAAAATTTAAACACTTTATGTATTAGGCAAACATGATAAATTAAATTGTAAACCATAAATTAAAAGAACAAATTCAAATTCACAATTAAACTGCTTAAGATAAGCTTTTTTTTACGTGTCTGATTTTTTTTTGTAATGGCAGCCCTAGTAAGTAGTGATTATCTATAAGTGATAGGTCCCATGTTTCAGATTCCAGCTACTTAACAGTTGGTCCAAAGTTGAAAACCCAGGTTTTTATCAAAAATTTTATGTCTGTATTCATTAATTACTCTTTGCTTTGACAGCAATGGAAAGATTATGACAAAAACCTGCATGCACTCAAGGTTTATAATATAATATCACATAAAATTCTGAGAAATATGTGAAGTCTACCAATCTGTACTCGGAGCAGAAGACTGTGGTCTGACGGCCATTCTAAAAGTGACTTGGAGTCGCTTGTATTCATTAGCAAGGACTTCTTGCAGACAGAGAGAAGCACATTCAGACAGATTGGGCAGAGAGGACCCTGCACAATGACATTCAGCATGGTCTGCAAAAAAACTTACATTCTAAGAGCAAATCTGTGCTCAATACTCAAACAGTAATGTGTTAATGATGAAGAGTAAATTTGCCTAGTAAGTCTTCAAACCAGTACATAACAGAATAAACACTATTCATAATGTAAAAATATGTATCTGCTCTCATATTCATCAGTTCAATGTCTCATTTCTAATATTCTGTAATAATTATTGCATTCAATGTCTGTAGTTGCATAATGTTAAGGTCACAGAGTAAGTTGGTGCCTGTTATCTCTAAAAAGTATTACATTTTGTTATAGAATTTTGTTGTTGTAGAATTTTGTTTTTTTTAAGTGAGAAGAGTAGCAAGCATGCAAGCCACCCGATATTAAGTAGTCGCAGCCTATAGACATCCCGTACAACCACAAAGTACAACCACTGAGGTCGAATGTAGATATGTTGCTACGCCTGAGGACTAAGATGATTGTCTCACTTTGAAGTGTAGCCGGCAACTGCACGTCTCCAATGGAAACACAAGTAATGCTTTACAGCGGATTATGAGGGCGGCAGTGTTATCTCCCCAGTCGAACTATGGTTCTACCACCTATCAACTTGTTTTTGTTTGTAACTGTTTTGAGTAATGAAACAATATGCAATAATTTGTATTGGACTATGAGAACCTTCTCAAATTGTCAGTTACAATATTTTCTAATATTCTGCCGGTTCGGTTTTAGTATCTATACTAGTTAATAAGTAAAATGCCTGCATATGTTTTTGATCCCAAAATATAATGCCATTATAGTTGGAATGATACACTAATTCATACATTTTTAAATCAATGTAAATGATTTTAAAATGTAAATTAATTTACAATTTTACATTTCGAAATAATGTAAGAAACCTATTTTATTATTTTTCCTTATTGGATACAATTAGAGAATGAATATAATGGCATATTAATTTTCAACTACAAACACTAGTGTTGAATATAAATTAGTTTCTTGTTGTTGAAAATAGAAAAAAAAATTAAACAATATCATACTTTCCTATTCCTAAAATATTTATTGTTGATACACATTTAAAGGTGTCAAGTGGATTACAGAGACACATAACACTGATAACTAATCTCTTAATCAGCTTAACTAATTACCTTGCAATGGAAATATCTGTAATTGGATATGCTAATATACAATATGACTGTACAAACTTACAACTGTTTAAAATTAACAACAGTCATTTTGCTGTCAACATAATTAAAAATCAAACATTATTTGCTCAAAATCTCTAATAAGAAAACCTTTTGCTTTCACCGTAAATAAAAAACTAATATTTAATTGCTCAAAATCTTTATAAGTTTTTAACAATCTCTTTAAAATTTTGTCAATTTTGTATTTAACCCTTTCACCGCCAAGCTTTTATTCACTTCGCTTGCACCCAGCAACAGAGCCTTTAGGTATAATGTTGCCAAAGACATTTATCGATATCATATAAATGACGATTGGGGAAAGTGTAACCAATATACTAAATAAACATTGGTTGACAAGGTATAGGCGATAAAAATTGCATTAATGGTTTTATTTTTGCATAACATTTGTGTCGGCATTACCCAACATTGGCGTTTGAAAGGGTTAAGCATGCATATGCCTAAACATAAACTCTCTTCTTTCTTACATCGAAGTAGACTAAGCCACATCAGTGCAATGCCAGGCACGGCTTCAAATTATATGTTATAAATGCAACGTGACATTCTGTGGTTTATTGACCAAATTGGTTTTGTCTTATTTTCCAAAATACCTTGTTTTAAGTATCAGTTATTTAAGAGAATGATGATTTTCATTACAACGTTAACCACAGACATTCTACACAGGCTATACTTACAAGCAAGGCGACTTGCTTAGTGTTTAGGAAAACATTTTCATATGAACTCTGATAGGAATCCAATTCAGTTTGAGAATGCATGTGGATTTTCATGAACAACAATGACTACTTAATAAACAAAATTATATGCTCATTTTTTACTCTTGTCAAATAAAAAAAGGTAAAAATGTGCATGCAGTGCACTTGATGATAGGTGGTCACAGATGCCCATGATTGTTGGTAACTGAGTCCATATAGAGCAGACTCCACATCAAAAGTTGATCACAGGTGCCTTCGGACCTTGCTCTTTCCTGCGGATGGTTTCATAGTCAGTATAAGAAAATAGGCTTAGCCTGTCTCGAACAACAATGGCTGTTTATTGCCTATTCAATTAATGCATCAGTTACATAGTGTTATCTTGATTACTAGTCATTACATAATTTCAGATTCAGTTTTATTATTTTCATTCACTAAATGAATTGAGAATAGGCCATTCAATAATAGGAATATGGTGTTTATATTGTAGATAAAAGAAGTTATATAATATATGTGCCTTTCCACTGAGCTATGAGATGATAAACAGGTGTAATATCCCATTTTTGATCAACAAGTGGTATTCCTGTTCTAATTGATATTGGTTATAGATGTCCATGAACTAGTACACTTATAAGTGAACTATGTTTCTTCAACACTTCAATAAAAAATATGTTATATATATATACTTGTTTAGTTTGTGATAATGAAATAGTTGCAAAGTTACTTCATTTTCATTTTTTAAGAAAAATATATATTTTAATCATAATATGTACGTTTTTAAATAGCCATGTATTTATAACGTAGTTGGTAATAGTACCTGTAACATTTGATGCAGATGGTGCGGTATCTTGGTATCCTCGATGTGTACTTTGCTGCTATCGTCATAATTTTGGTAGAAATTCAATATCATTTTCCAATGATATTCGAAATCTTCCAATCTAGTCGCCGGCGGTGCTAGCTACATTGAAAAAAAGTAGTGTAAAACTGTGAAATTCCCGCCTTATCAATAAAAAAACTAGTTTATTTTTAATAACTCACTACGTCTGCAGCGGTTTGAAGAACGTCGGAAAATCGGCTTAACATTTTACACAGTAATTAGGTCACAAACATCACAAAACGCACTGATCAAGAAACACTTTTCCTAATAATTCACAAACTCGTGTATTTATATACTTACAAAAGCATTTTGCATTAAATTACATATTTAAACACAACATCCGAGAAAATGTCACATTTTAATTTACCTATTATAATTTGATTACAACATCTGTCTTTGTCACAATTGTTGTCACCATGTAGTGTCAATGTCATACAGCATTATTCAGTCAATCATACGTTATACCCTCTAAGTACTGATTTTATTAATGTTACCATAACATGTAAAATTTATAAACTTTAATTAACCCACCTAACTACAATTACTTATTAACTGAAAGAAGTGTAAATGTTCCACAGAAAATTCAAATGTTATTTGTAATTCGTGTTCGATTTTAATTATAGATTATTACAATAGTTTATACAAAATGAAATGTGTCATTTTAAGCAGAAAGAGGAATATAAGAGCGTGTGAAATAATAACTTGAAAAAAAACTTAATTTGACATGTATGTCAATGTCAGTTAGAAAAGTGATATTTAAGTAAATAAATAAATCTTATTGCATATTGAATTTAAAAGTATTATAGATTGTAGGACTATTTATTTTAAGAATTTAATTTTCAAACAATTCATCTATAAAAAGTGTCTTTTAGAGTTTTTGTTTCCTTGGTTATTATACTCAAGGATTAGTCTGCTAGGTGCATACAAAATGTCTGACGATGAGGTTATACGCTTCGAGATCACCGACTATGATCTGGATAATGAGTTTAATCCAAACAGAGGTCGTAAACACAAGAAAGAACAACAAATATATGGTAATATCCATTTTTATAATATCAATAATATAACATAAACGTTAAGATCTTACTAAAAAAATATTAAATTAATTACACTACATTTCTTAAAATGCCAAAAAAACTTAAATTAAATTAATGTAATGTTTTCCTGTGATAATCAACAAAGGAGTAGATCCAGGGCAAGAGGAAAATAAATAGAGCTTGAATATTTTTTTTTTTGTAGGTGTATGGTCCAAAGATAGTGATGATGAGGAAAATGAAGATAATATCATGCAGAGGACGCGCAAGCAAAAGGACTTCTCCGCGCCAATTGGTTTTGTCGCAGGTGGTGTCCAACAGGCTGGAAAGAAGAAGGAGAAAAAAGGTTTGGTGTTTACAGTTACAATAGACTAAAGTTAGGCTAGACTAAGGTTATAAAGTCGTACTTGGGGTTTAGGGATCCCAGTGGTTGCAATAACCACTGGGATCCCTAGCCCCTATTCAAATAATAATAGTGGTTTTAATATTAAGTAATATTGGACATAGATGTGTTGGTACTACTGAGGGCCGAGATCATCGTATAGTTTGTATGTATAGCAAACTGTAAATCTGCCACATCCATTCAATTGAGCCAGTTTGTTTATGTAAGTCACAGCTTAAAAAGTTTTTAATGAGATCTTGTTCATGACAATGGTTGAGTTAAGACTATATTTACACATGCTTGACAAAATCTACGATACACAGAACTGCAATCATCAGAAGCATCAACATCCCGACCTAACCTGGCCCCGAAGTACTCGGATAGTTCAGATGAAGAACGAACACCAGTGCCGGAAGAAAGAGATACGGCGGGTATACGAAGACAAGGACAGGGCTTGAGATCGAGCTCACTTGGTGGTAGTGTTGGTGCCTGGGAGAAACACACTAAGGGCATCGGTGCTAAGTTGTTGCTACAGGTAAATATATTCTACATATCGCTTCTTTGCTTCAATAACGTGTTATCTTAAAAAACACAATTTTACAGTAGAGCATTTTTTACTTACAAAAAATTATTTTACTTAATTGTATATATTTTTTACGTTTATTGTAGATAACGTACAATAATGTAATACCTTAGCTATCTCAAATCAAACATGGAGATTTCAATTATGAAATAAAATAAAAACTTGAGTTTTCAAACTTGTCACATTATTGAAGCAAAGAAGCGATATATTATGCAGTACAACAAAACAAAAAATATATAGATTGTATTACAAGAGAGCAAAACATTACTTTCACAATGAGGGCACGATTATAACATACATCACATAAGATATTCTGCCCGGGGATGGAATATACTTTAGAACCTCTGAAGATTGAAAATACACTAGGAGCTTTGAAATCATAAACACACCATCAATGTAAAAGTATCATAATAATTGGGTACCTTGTGATAAAATCTACCCATTTATCCATTTCATAATATTGACATGTGGTAGAATACAGTCGGACATGCTGAGAATTCTGGGTTCAATTCCTTTCAAGGCATGTATCTATGGCATCTGCAATGCACGGAATCATAGTGTGCGGCTTTACATAGTGTTATTAACTGGCTACATATAATACCTATATGACTGCATCCTAAATAATAAATATAGAATAACAGTATACTGAGAAAGTAACGATTAAAATTATTGTGTACAAGTTTTAAGTACAGTCAAAGCTAAGGGGATAGACTTTGAAGTTTTTTTGCTTGTACAAAACCCATGGACATGGAATTTGTGAGATTATATTGATACATGTCAAGGTTTTCTACAAAATTAGAATAGAAAGTATTAAGTGAGCTATTTTCAATATCTATTGTCTGACATATGCAAGGCTGATGAAATTGAATATGGCTTAAAAGGCATAAATGTGTGTAAGAAGTGTATTTACTTTCCAAAAAAAAATGAATATTTTAATTTTCCAGATGGGTTACCAACCAGGCAAGGGTCTCGGAAAAGATCTGCAAGGTATATCGGCACCAGTGGAAGCGACAGTTAGAAAGGGAAGGGGTGCTATTGGTGCGTACGGACCTGAGAAAGCTGCTGTAAGTAACATTATGAAAACACTTTCTGACAAGAAACAACAACATTATATGGGAGAAGCGTAGCAAACGAGCATGCAAACCAACTGAGGTTAAGTAGTCGGAGCTCTATGTACAAGTTCCTGAGGATTAAGATGGTTGCCTCGCTAAAAAGAGTAGCCGGCAACCGCACCTCTTCAACTGAAGCATAAGTAACGCTTTACATCAGATTATGAGCGTGGCAGTGGTACCTTCCTGGTCGAATTATAGTTCTCCCACCTGTAAAATTATCTAGAAATAGTATTATTATCAGACCTTGAACTAAAGTACTAAACAAGCATGCAGTCTATATTTGAGGTAAGTGGTCTATCATTTTGTTATTGTATGCTATACAAATTTAAAATTAAAATCATTGGAACGGTTCGAATATAGTATATATTTTATTATTGATAGGTATACCCTTATTAATGCCCTATAAGTAAGTTATTGAGAAGGCATTAATAAGGGTTTTAATTGGACTTTTTCCTCTTTCATTGTAGCTTAAGGCCAAAAAAGAGGAGGAGCGTCGTCTGAAAGAGAAGGAAGATGGCGAGAAAGAGAAAGGAAAAGGAGAAAAGACTTACAACTGGAAGAAGTCTCACAAAGGCCGGTACTTCTACAAGGAGGCCGCTGATGTCATACAGGAGGGTAAACCCACCTTGCATACTATTAGCAGGTATTCTGAATAATATAAAATGTTCACCTATACTTATACTAGTTGCAAAAATACTTATGTCATTAACATTATAAAAGATAAATAGTATACAAGATAAAATAAATATGTGAGACGGACATATCGTTTTGACTCGTGATTTAAATATCACAATCGGTAATGAAAGAAACTGATTGTCAGTTCCTAGTTCCCTTTGGCACAGCTCCACTGCAATTACCCCTCCACCACTAGGATCTGTCCTAGCACATTTTTCTGAGGTGCACGTCATCGCGACAGTGCTGCCATCTCTCGGTCACGTGCTGTGTTTCGCTCAGAAATCTTCACGAATACACAGACGTAGTGTCCGCCCGCAGTCTTGTAGCGCCGACGTTAACACAGCACTTGTGTTCGGTCGTAACCCATACAGATTTGTCCGTACAACACAGGTGCGCACAAGCCGCAAGCGCGTTACGCCAAGTATTACACTACACCGCAGGAAGAGTGTTATCTAAAAATGCTATCTGCTCTTTCCGGGTTTCATATTCATTTCCTCAATAAAATGTCACCCTTCTTCTGATTCAGTTATTTTAAAGGTATTATTTGGATACGGCTTAGTCAAACTGCACTGTGTTTTACCATTTTACATGAAACACACATAACCTCAAAAAAGTTATCCTCCTTCTGATGCACAATATACGTCATACATACACTTATAAACGTTATCCTCACTCTGGAATACTTTAAAAATACTCAAAAAGGTCCCCATTCGTCTCCAGTAACGAGCTGTCCCGCGTGCCGGTGATCGACATGACGGGCAAGTCGGCGCGCGTGCTCAGCGGGTACCACGCGCTGCGCGCCGCCGCGCCGCGCTTCGAGCACGAGCCGCGCCGCGAGTGCACGCGCTTCGCCGCGCCCGCCCTCACGCACAACCTGCAGCTGATCGTGCACTGCTGCGAGCAGGTACGTTACCAGCGGCGGCCCTGTATCGTGTAGCGCCCGTGTGCAATGAAACCCTGGCGCCACATAGGCCTGACAGGCGACTATAAGTATTGACTTTATTCGAGTTGAAAGTTTCTGAAGCCTACGTCCCCATTCTTCCATCGCATAACTCGCCGAAGTATGAGATTCCATCCACATCAATAGAACTCGTGGCGGTCCTGAACGGTTCGATTCGCACGGTCGTTTTTGCCACGGACGTGCAAGATGTGGAATGAACTTCCTCCTGAAGTATTCCCAGTACGCTATGACATGGGGCTCTTCAATGATGGTGCAAAAAGAGCTCTCCTTCAAAGCCGTAACTCTCGTAACAGCCGTAAAGAGCTCTCCTTCAATGGAATGAATTGAATCCTTGAATTGAATTGAATGGAATCGCCAATGTGCTATACATTGGCGATTCCTCTGGAGTTACAGATGTCCACAGGCGATGGTGATTGCTTTCCATCAGGCAGCCCGTCAGCTTTATCGCTAGGCTAATATATAAAAAAAAATGTTCGAAAAAGAAGCCGCCCATAGGGCGCTCACGTTTGATAACTGCGCCGGCTGGCCGCTTCTGCCATATCATTGTTACCATGATGGTCCAAGACGATGCTTTTAGCTGTATCAGGGACCGCCGCGGCGCCCCCTGAGATGTTGGCGCCCATGTGCATTGCATACCTTGCACTATAGATTAAGCCGCCCCTGTACTTTACATCAAAGAAAAAGAAAAACTTGATTCCTAATAATGCAATACAAATCTAAAAAAAAAACATAAAAAGTAAAAATTAAAAAAAAATACGCCAAACTGTGTTATATAGCATTGTATTGTTGTTGTACACCGCATTACGACGTATTGAACCGCACTATACCGCATTACGTCGCATTTTACAGAATCACATTAAACCGCACTAGACTTCACTACACCATTACTCAGTGCACTACGCTACGCTATAATGTACTCGAATCCACTACCTTATATAAGGACGTATTGAACCGCACTACACTGCATTGGATTATGCTACACCACACTTTGTCATACTGTACCGCATTACACTGTGATGTCTAACGTTACGCATTGCATCCACCATCCAGCACTAGTCAACTAGATTATACTACATTTCAGTACACTATTTTTACATAGTATACAGCGGTGGTACCGCTCCGGGCGAGATCTAACGGCTCTACCACCTTTAGATTACGTAGCACATTACCATATTATACTGCGCTGAACAGGACTGAACCGCACTACACCGCGCTACGACGCACTGTACCGCATTACATTGTGTTGCAAAGTGCTATATCGCACTGAACCGCACTGCACCACACTGAGCACTTCTAGACCTTTGCATTGCAAATGCACGTGCGATTTCTGCTAGCAGGTGTGTAAGTTGCAAAAATTTCAAGTTCACTTCTTCTTCTTTCGGCATGACTGGTTATTAAAGGGTGGTGCAGTTAAGGAGTTAATTGGAGAGGATTAGGACGGGGTGAAGGGATTTAAAGGATAAGTGGGAGTAAGTCATGCTGTAGTGGAAAGATTGGTCAATCAGCGTAGGTGGACGAAGCCTTATTGTTCAGGGTGCGTTGGGCGAACATGTGACATCGCGCCACTCGAGGAGGAGGAGGCAAGTTCACTATGAACTACGGATTGGTAGACTACATAAACCTTTGAAAGCTGTTTAGAGACTAGTATGCAGGTTTCCTTAAAATATTTTCATTATATTACCGTTAGACCAAGTGATAATAATTTTTTATTACGTCCATAACTTTAAATCAGAAGTGGATTTTAAACCAGAACTTTAAACCAGGGATTCAACGTAAAAATGTTTTTTTTTTATGTGAGAAAAGTAGCAAATGGGCGTGCAATCTACCTGATGCTAAGTATACCAGCCCATAGACATCTACTTATAACAAATGCGACTGAAATCCTATCAGAGCTCAAACGTAGATGCGTTGCTACTCCTGAGGACTAAGATGGTCGCCTCACTTCAAAGTATAGCAACGGCAACCTCACCTCTCCAACCGAAACACAAGTAATGCTTTACGTCGGATTATGAGGGCGTCGATGGAACCTCCCCGGTCGAACTATAGCTCTCCCACCTTTGCAAAGGTGTACATAAGAATTGTTAATTTATTTGTCTATTTCTATTTTGCAGGACATAATCCAAAACGCTCGTGAACTCCAAATGGCGGAAGATGAGATAGTGGTGTTAG
Organism: Phocides pigmalion okeechobee; assembly: GCA_018251015.1. Lineage (NCBI taxonomy): Eukaryota > Metazoa > Arthropoda > Insecta > Lepidoptera > Hesperiidae > Phocides > Phocides pigmalion. The sequence continues at coordinate 11,514 of DWON01007521.1, forward strand.
AACGAGACCTAGAAGACTACAACACAAAGCTGCAGGAACAGGACATCGTTATAGATAAAGTGAAGGCAATTCTGCTCCGGATAGAGGAACTTAACAAGCCCGATCTGTCGTTGGAGACCGCTTATGAAGTTCTCTCTGAGCTGAAAGTAAGTTTGAAAGGGTTAAGTGTTGTTAAGGAAAAATTGTTTTAGTAGGATTATAGGTTCTCTGAGCGGTGTTTGAAAAAATTGAGTTTACTTGAAAAAATTGAACTTACATTAAATGCGTTAACACTTTTCCTGCGGCGAAGAACACTGGTGTGTATTAATTGTAACGCGCTTGCGGCTTGTGTTGTACGTACAATGTGTGGATTACGGGCGAACACAAGTGCTGTGTTTACGTCGGCGCTACAAGAACAGGGGCGGACATTACGTCTGTGTATTCGTAGATGATATACGGATACTGAAAAATACAATATTTGTGTGAATTATCGGCGCATCTTCAGTCTAGAGAAATAAACTCCAGTTTAGTACCGCCTCCCGCAACGCTGAGCTAACATGAGCGCCGCAGTCAACAGTTAATGTTGTATGTGAATGTCCATAGCCTGTGACGACTACTCAACATCAGCTGGTCTGCATGTTCATTTTCTACTCTCTTTTTATGGTTCATTAAAGTGGGAGAACTATAGAACTATAGTTATAGGCTCCCCTCATAATCCATCGTAAAACATTACTTGTGTTTCGGCTGGAGAGGTGCGGTTGCCGGCTATACTTTGAAGCGAGGCGACCATCTCAGTCCTCAGGACTAGCAACGGATTACGTTAAAGCTCAGATAGGATTTCGTTCATGTTTGTGGTTGAACATGGATGTCTATGGGTTGCGACTACTTAACATCAGGTGGTCTGCATGCTCGTTTTCTACTCTCTTCTAACGTATTGTTTTTATCCAGGAATCCCATCCATTGGAATACGAGATGTTCGGACTGGGCACCATCGGTGGCAACATAGTGAGTCCGTTGCTAAGCGCGTTGCTGGCCAAGTGGGACCCCCTCCTGGAGCCCGAGGAGCCGATCCCCACGTTCGTCAAGTGGCGGGAGATCCTCGCCGAGGAGGTGTACAACAGCCTGCTGTGGCAGCACTTCTTGCCTCACATCACTGCTGCTGCTGAGTGAGTAGATCATTGTTTTTAACACTCATATGTTATATAACGGGTACTCACTATTAACGCTTTGGAATTGTCGATATTTCGAACCAGTTGCGTGGCTCCTGGTCACGGCGAAACTGACCGTGACCACAGCCATGCAACTATAAAAAAGTATAAAATTCCCACTAATATCAATTTTAAAACGTAT
>DWON01007522.1:0-12842 GCA_018251015.1 Phocides pigmalion okeechobee
AGAACTTCTGTTCTATTTGAGATTGGACGTGGTTGTCCATGGGCTGCAGTGACCACTTAATATCAGGTGGCCTGCATACCCGTTTCTTACTCTTTCGCAATAAAAAAAATCTATGGTTATGTTGTAATTTGGATAAAAGTTGCAAGCAATACATTAAAAATTAAAAATATAAATATATGACTTTAGTGATGCCAAAAAAATTGTAAATACTGGTTAACAAAATATCTACATAAAATAATATCATAAATTTCAGCAGGTATACTTATCACTTGTAATATTTACATTCAATTAAGCAGGATTTGTTAGATTAAGATAACTCGTATGGCAATACAAATATTATATAGTAGTACCTATTGCTACCGCGCTAAGGTCTAATTTTAATGTTTTAGTACAACACTTCTCTTTATTTTTTATGTGAGAAAAGTAGCCAACGAGCATGACCACCTGATGTTAAGTAGTCGCAGCCCATAGACATTCATGTAGAACCACAAACACGACCGAAATCCTATCTGAGCTCAAACGCAGATACGTTGCTACTCCTGAGTACTAAGATGGTCGCCTCGCTTCAAAGTGTAGCCGGCAACCGTACTTCTCCAAGCGGAACACAAATAAAGCTTTACGACGGTGGTACCTCCCCGGTCGAACTATAGTTCTCTCACTTTAAACTTCATATTTAACAAACTTACTTGTATCCAATATCTTCCCAATCTTGATCCAATTGGTGGAAGTCCTGCATATGCCTCATAGCGGCAGAGCATTCTTCTACAGTAAAGCATGCACCAGGTATATAGGTGTGGTGTATAATCACGTAGGGTACGGGAAGATTCAAATATAAGATTTCGAATGGCTCTCTTGCTCCCCATTCATCCCGTGACACGAACGGGAAAGTATTGTACACTACAATATAAGATACATTTTTGGATTAGTAATTCAAGGGCAAGGGCTCATACACGGCACGGAACTAAATCAGCGTTGTTAGTTAAGCTACTCCCAGAGTATTAAACTTAGGATTTTTGGAAAAATGAAAATTATATGGAATAGCCTCTAATATGACAAATAAACGTTTTAGCTTTATGAAATTTACGTCGTAACTTTTAATAAAAAAAATGTTTAACTAAATCGTCCTTACCATAACGCCTTGACTGAGGAAAACTAAACATGGTCGGAGTTAAGCATAAAAAAGCGACTAATGCCAGTTTTATCATTATTCTGAAATCAATGAAATAAATTATATTATAGTACAGGTATCTATAAATTCCTTATAATAAATAATTGTTAATTGGTTATTCTTATCATTGATACTATACTTGCAAAGTGATATAATCTAAGTGTGCATGATTCTAATCATCAATCTTTTCACGTACTCAGAGAAAGAAAACTCTAGAAAAATACTTAATACCTAATGACCAGCGCTAAAAGTGGATAATTAAAATATTTGAAAACGGTTTGACAGAAATTGTTTAAAGCATTAAGGCATTGCATACCTGTTTTGCTTGTGTTTATAAAAGCATGGTTCTTTTTTCAAAGACTTGACGTAAAATAAGACGCTATAAGCTTGAAGTCTGTACGTCTGTGTTAATAGATAGCATTGGTTACAGATAGGGATTACTTAATGGCAAGAGAACTGTATGCACATTTGTGACTTTAATTAGTTACTTATATAAGACAACAAATTAATGCGATATCAAATTTATGTAAAATAATAATGAACCTGTAAGTGTCCTCATAACAAAGTCCTTACTATTGCAATGACTTATAAACTCCATAACTATTACGAAAAATACTTAAAAGAAACTTACTGTATCATGTTTATAATTTCAATATTAACCTAACACTTAAATACGGAAGTTTACCAAATTAATGCATTTGCCAAATCTTTTATTACTTGCCAAGACCTTGTAAGTAATTACACATAAGTTTTTCAGCGTTATGGAAATAGTTTTTTATACGCAATACTAAAAGAATACTAATAAATACATTTAAATCGTTATACGTTATATATAACACAATATGTTCTTAATATACATAACTTGCAAGTATTTTTTGTGTAGAAAACTTTTTTATAAATATATTAAAATATATATATTTTAGTTAAACTAACATTTCAATATCTATTCTAATAACATTGTATCACAAATTGAACCGAGAATTAAGTAAATAAACCAAAGTATGTATTTTCAATTTAACTAAATAAAAAGGAAATAATATAAATATTTAAGAGCTTTATATAATAAAACAATAAACTCACCGTATTTTACTGAAGATGTTTTACAAAAAACAAGTTATTTTACGGGCGTGTTCTATCGATCTGGCACTTAATTAATACGGATGGAATAGTCAAGTATTTCTGTACAATATATATATAAATGTATCATGATAAGTCCATCGTAGAAGATAATTTGAAGATATTTATTTCGATAAAGAACGCGTTATGTATTTGTGACGTAACATTGAGGAGTTCACCGCGACGAACTGATGGGAATTACCTTCGTTTAAAATGTTCGTTTATAACAGTGATAATTAATATTATGTAATACGTTTTGTAAGATCGCCAATGGACATCTGTAAATAAGGACAGTATCAGTTTTAGAATTAGTCAGAGATATGGACTACAGTGACTTTTTTAAAAGTAAAGTACATCGAAAGGCTATAGCGACATCTGTTGTGGGGCCATAATGGCAAACGCTCATACAGTCTTCCTCACGGGAAGTGGTCACGTCCGCCCATATATATCATTAATCAACCCCATATTTAAATAATGTCCTGTATGGGGTATAAATATGCTACCACAAATAAATAAATATAGTTTATTTCATTTCAAATGGTACTAGGTTAGGGTACCCCGCTCTTCCAACGTAGACAATATTAACTATTTCATATTAAATTATTTTCAGATAATCAATCTCAAAAGTTTATACCTATAAGATTATTCCTGTTTCAGTAGTAACTAGTTATTTTTATATTCAAAAATATTTATATATATAATAATTAAATACAAAATAACAAGAACTTTATATATTTTTTCAATCTTAAATTAAGTAAAACATAATGTTTGTCGTGAATAAGCGTTTCATAATGTTTAGCATTTGTAAATTTGTTTGATACTTTTAACTAAAGGCACTAACTGGTTCTACTTGCTCTTATATTTTAATCATTTACTTCTAAATTTAGAACCAAACCCGTACGATTAGCATTGCTTGCATAGATTAACATTTTAATATTTTTTACAAGATATTCACGTTCAAGGTATTTAAATTAATTTAGTATTTTTATTTAATTACTTTTGTATACATTTCACACATAATACACACTCTTAGAATAGTAAGGGTTTAAGCCCTAGTATACCATTCTGACTTTGTGTGCATTGGTAGATCTCATACACATAACAAAAGTAGATGGACAATTGTCTTCGCTTCTTCACTGTTAAAGCGATAAATAATGTCTAGCACGCAAATAACCTCTATTAATCAAAAGGGCATGCATGGAGAGGTGCGGTTGCCTGTACACTTTGAAGCGAGGCGACCATCTTAGTCCTCAGGAGTAGCAACGTATCTACGTTCGAGCTCAGATAGGATTTTGGTCGTGTTTTGTGGTAATACGTGGATGTCTATGGACTACGACTACTTAATATCAGGTGGTTTGCATGTCCGTTTGCTACTTTTCTCATATAAAAAAATCCCTCCCTCATCCTAAAAAACCTGCCCTATATAGCAATGTTTTATGTTAGAGACAATGATCTGGTGAATATAAAAACTAAGTAATAGATAAAAATCGATTACTTAGTTTTTTTTTTACATGTGATTTGGAACTAATATTGCTGCGGAATTTATATACATATTTTAATATGTGTCGAGAAATTTTTCGCTGTAACTACGAGCCATGCAACTGGTTCGAAATATCGGCGATCAAAAATCAAAAATGGTTAACTGTGAGTACGCGATATATACTAAAATGTTTTTTCACATATATATCCTAGTTTAAGGGTCGATAACCTGTGACTCGCGAGCCACATGCGGCTCTTTCAATGGAAATATTGGCTCTTAATTTACCTTAAATTATTTTTTTGACACAAACCTTAAAAATTATTTATAAGTATTACTACCTATATTACATACTGTACATATATATCCCATTGTGCTACTCTGTAACTATATAATCCCCATAACAAAACTATACTCCAGTGAAAATAGTGTTAAAGTACAGACATACTGACAGATTTAAACGTATTTTGAGTGGCTCTTTAAAATATGGGAAAATTTGCAAATTATATCTTTTGCCTCTTCCATCTTAAAGGTTGCCGACCCCTGTCCTAGGTAGTATGTTCAATCTCAGTTGAAGAAAGAAAGATTATCGAGAGAGATAAAAGGTAATGGTAATTTTCCACGCCTACGTAAAAGCTCCAACAATAGGAGCTGCACCTAATCAAATAATTGATATACATGTATAATTCGATAATGTCATCGATAATACCTATCGTAGGTAAATAATTGTTATCGATATTACATCAACGAGATTTATAAGTGAGGTGCTGAAAATCCCGTAGAATTATCTAAAAAATGGTTATACAATCCTTAATTTTATAATACATACAATTTTATTTTTAAACATGACACTTAAGTGAATACAAACACCTCTTCAACAAATTGGGAGCCATTTTATTAAGTAAAAAACAATATAAATAGAAATTATACATATTATCGCCCGTATGTAACCGATGTAGCATTTTTATTGTGTTCATAATTGTTAGAAAGAAAAAAAAAATGATATAAGTACAAATAAAAACATAACGTTCGTTTTCATACAAAATGCATTCAGTTTGACAATCTTCCTGTAAATATTGCTTTGCCGTCCTCGTGACTAATTGGTTTGATATGAAAGTTACTGAAGAAACACTTTGAATAAAAGAAATGGTACCTTCGTGAAGGTGCTAAGGAATTTAGGCCAGCATGCATTTATCACCTTATACATATATACAATTTTAATATAATAAACATTAATCATTTTTACACATAATCCTATATGATTACGCTGTACCATGTAATGAATCCGAAGAGTGACCTAAGGTCGACCAAAGGTGCATCTAATTCTACCCCTTTTAAATAAAATTGAATAACTCGTATTCCTAAATGTGTCTCCGCCAAATCGTACAAAAAACACGCCAATAGAAGGAATTTGAAACTATTCTTATTTATTTATTTATAATTTTTTGTACACGGTATATTTATGATATACCGTTTACAAAAATGTATAAGGAAAGATATATAATAGAAAATGTAGTACAAAGGACTGCTTATTTCAAAATGAAATCTCTTCCAGCAGCCCGGGATCGGAAATTGCATTCTTTTTTTTAAACCTTTATCTCTGGACCCCTTCGAAATAATATCCTACTCGTATGTATTTCATACCTAAAATTATATTCATATCAAACCTATGTTTCATATGCAGATAAGAAGTTAGTACCTAAAATTTTATTATTATGATCTAGAATGTGTAGAAAATCCCCTGCTTTGTTTTATATTTGTATCTACGACGAATTGAAAGTAAAAGTATTGTCTTCACTTGTGTTTAAGAGTTATATTAGAAGTCTCCAATGTATCTATTTTATTAACACTAATTCTGACAATGTATGAAATGTAAATAAAGTTTTTGAAATACGACTACTCCACAATAACTTTCATTAAGGTGTAGCTTATTTAAACAACAGATCAAATAACTTTCATTATATGCCATTCCTAGGTTTCCACGATAAAACTGTATACAAAACATGTACGAAGCTATTTTCTGTATTACAAATTAAGTTTCTCGCTTTATTCGTTCGCTATGGATCCATAATCCGCCGTAAAGCAGCTCTTAAAGTACGGCTGGAGAGGTGCGGTTGCCTGCTACACTTATAAGGGAGGCGACGTTCTCAGACGTAACATCAGGCGGAACTTTTGTCTCGTTTCATCAAATGACCTGCATGCTCATTTGTCACTTTTCCAACGTGTAAAAATGCTTCATAATAATATATCTGGCTTATTACACTCTTAAAAAGAGGGCCCAGCAATGTTACACCTTTTTTTATAAGCATTTGAAGCCAAAATAATTTTATAAGCACAATAAACCTATTACGTTCCGATGACATCACCCTTACCCTCATATCGGCCGTGAAACAATTTTTGTGACATTAATTAATTTATTTATATGTATACGTGACTTTCACATGCGTATTATTATATTTTTTTTGCTGAATCTTCAAAATCGTATAATTTGACCGGGAAGGTACCATCGCTCTTCATATAATCCGACATAAAAATATTCTGTTTTCAATCTGAAGAGATTTAGTTGCCAGCGACATTTACAAACGAGAGGACCATCTTAGTGCTAAGACCAACGCAACTACATGCGAGTTTAGTATAAGTTTAGTCGTGTTTAAGTTTCCATGTCGAAGTCCATAAGGCAGCAGTGACACCACTATCGCCGTTAACTTCTAGCAATTTCTATCTGCTAAGTTAAAAAATAATACAATTATCTGAATTGATGAAGTTTTTAAGAAACATTACTAAATATAATAATTACAATTAATTGTTTTTATTCATCACTCCGCCCTAAGAAATTAATAAACAAGTATGAGTCAAAGATAAAATTAATATAAAAGATCCGTAATGATACTGGGAATTACATGACATCTATAATCTTTAGTAAGAACATTCGCTTGATTAAAGCGGAGGGAGTAATTGTTGTTATCAGCTCTAGGGACATTTTAGAATGACGACATAGATGAGTGTATGTATGTTAAAGCTCCATAGTTTTGATTGAGATCACTATGTCACCTATCGTCTTATAACTGCAGTTTACATTTAATAAATTAAAAAATACATATAATTACTACTTTTATGTGGCATAGCTACTGATATCTTATGTTAAGGGGGTGTTAAAGCTAGAGCATATTGACAAAATCATACAGCAATACGTGAAACAGATAAAATAAATGACCTTACATGTTTTACAGCGATTTGTAGTTTCTGACGGCATCGTATGATTGAATCAAGTAACATTTACGGATGATTATTATATGATCAGCTGAAACTTGCAGCAAATTTAGTTTAATTTAATTATAATGTAATTATAAACAGACTTCTATCAAAGTATCTATGAGTATATGTTTGGATTTGAAACAGCTAAAGCGATTTTTACGTGAATTTAACATGGTGAAAGAATTTATAAATAATGATATAATGATAAACAGAGTCAAAGGTTTACAAAGAAAGATGATAGGAACTCGTATTATTCCAATTTTTATTATATTTACAACAAAATCGTGGCCTTGAAAGATAAACTTATACGTCTGACTCCCAGGCTTTAGGACACTTGCCCTTACTTCCTTCTTTCATTGCAGTAATCAATAAGTGTACAAACCTTCCGATCGCTCCAACAAGATTTGCTTTTAAAGACTACCACTGTACTAGTGAGTTACCAGTTACACTTGTAAGTGTAACTGGCAACCACACCTCTGTATTTGAATCGCAACAATCGTTGCAGGAAAGATTCGGATGATGGTAGTCGAGCAATAGTTCTAGCACCTTATAAGATTAAAATTCCTGCGTAAAAGTGAAAAACAACACATGCGGAAGCTCGTCAATTATATGAATAAAGCCGATGTCATAGTCGTAAGACAACTTCGGTACTGCGAGACGGGAAAGCTTCCGAAATAGATACATGACGTCGACAGTTTTATTTAAAAACGCGCCCGGCCGTCTCGATAAATTTTATAAAACCGTACTTAAGGTAGTAATATAATGTTTTAAATCGAAACTATCATACTTACCCACCTACTGTTTATTTTTGAATATACTGAACGGAAAAACAATGTAAACAAAAATATTTTACAAAATGCAGCAGCCTCCAAACTTATTCTGCATTTTTAGCAACTGTGTATTTGTTGAATGTAAACTATACAAAAAACATAGGAAAAAAAAACAAAATGTGTCTTTTTTCAATGTAATGCACATATATTTTTAGAAGAGTGGAATGGATGTGGTTGAAATGGACAAATCTAAAAAACTGTTTCATAAAATATTAAGCTCACTTATTTGTGAACTTAATATGTAAATTGATCAGAAAAAAGATTTTACCACTGGAAACTTTTTGAATTGAAAGATGTAAATGTTAAATTATATAATCTATTTTTATGTAATAGAAATACCAAACGCGGAGTCATTTCATCTGATGTGAAAGGGTTGGTACCACTCATGAACTTTATGTTGGATACAAGTTCTACCTAGAGTCGATCACAGATGCATAGCTGCTCCTGAGGACTAAAATGAAATTCCTTAGAGAGAATCTGCCTTATCGCACACAAAACAAAACTCAAAAGAGAATACAACACTGTTATGCTGTTATTACAGAACAAATATAACGTGTATGCCGAGGTGCTGCCTCAGGCGAAGTTCAAAGAATGCTACCACGTCTTAAACATCATACTATACAAAATCTTTAAAAAATTATCAGATTTTTTATTTCATTTTTCTGGACGGATGCGCACGAGATAATAATCTAACAGAGGGAACAGCTCCCGAATTATTCGTGGTACGTACGTGTCTTGACGCACCTATTTATAAGTTCCAGAGGATTGTCAGAACATGAAATTCCGTTGCTAGTCGTAAGCTACGCGCGCCCGACGACGCGTCTTACCAAAATTCCTTGGAAAATTCAATTTTAATTCTCGTTAAGCAAAAGTTCGCTACATTTCTGTATAAAATAATGATCGGTTGATTTCTCAGTGCTGTGTTCTGTGTTCTGTTGAAGTGCGTAATATTTGTGCTTACAGATAACATCATACGATACACTTACACACGTACGAGTAGCAGGGCTGTAAGAAATAAGAGCTTGAAACATTTAATTTAATCGACTATAACTTTATAACTAATAAAACGCATATATCTCAAACTAATAATTAAAAGAAAAATCTGATTAATATTTAAGTTATTAAAATACGTTTAGGTAGACTAAAATTATAGGAACAATAACAGTTCAATTAATTAACCTTTTATTTTTGTACACAACAATTGAAAGACAGAATTGTATTAGCAAAAACGCCTACATCAATATTTCAAGACCAATTTCAATAAAGAGCATGAATGCCCTAATATCTTTAACGTTAGCGGTCACCTTTAGGCTAGTAAAAGTCTCCAGATGAATCTGTTTCTGGGTTTCTATTTTCCACGATTTAAAGTTTCATTTTATCCACCAAGTCATCTGAGCTTAGATCTTCTTTGACTTTTAAAACCCTCAAATGAACTCTCATAAAGTCGACAGACAGATCTGTTTCCGGGTACCCTCGATTTTCCACAAATCTTTCGATCCATCAAATCAGCTTAAGTTTACAACAAATTTTACAATCTTCTGATGAGCCCTCAAATTGTGCTCTTGTGATCTGTAACATAACGAATACATCAATAAATCAAATTAAAACCACGTGCAAATTACCACAGTCATCGTAAAATTTGGACAAATATACCGTGCCAACTATTTGCCCTGTCACTATCATGGACATAACACGCACATATACAATAAAATAAAGATAACTGTATTAACATCGTATTCAAAGGCGTGGGATGTGTTTTGTGACCCTCCAACGTACTATTAGCAAACCGAGGACACTCGTGATATGTAAAAAGTAAAAGTTTTCACAACTTTGCAATGACCTATATTAACTAATGAGTCGCCATTAGAGTTGACTTTACAAAATTCCAATATATTGTTGAAAGGATTCAATCATGTCAGTATCGTTTCGTATAATCTGTTAAACTCATATTGAAAATAATTTTCATGTAATATAAATTTGGTACCTATATAATCGTAAATCCATTCATATAAACACACTTATAAAGGTATAAATGAAAAGAATATAGCACAACTTTCGAAGCATTTGAACGAGGCGTGTGTTTACGATAAAATAATAACAGTAGCGATTTTTGTTTGCACGTGCTGAAAATAACGTACCAAAGGTTTATGACGGCTGTTAGCTCGTTTTAAAAGCTTATTGAATGAATGAACGGGATTATAGTTTTAGTGTTTTTAGAAGATTTCTGAACATCTAAATCTTATTTGATATATGTATATTCATAGCTCATATTGAATTATTTACGTCGTTAGTACGTGTGATATTTGGAATCTAGGTCTCGTTAGAGAATTCCAGTAATAATATTTAAGTAGGTACACTTGCAAGATAGTAAAGTAAAAGTGAAGACGCCTTTTGTTTCAAATTGTTATTTAATCATTTTAATAATGGAAACGTATTAATTTCTGCATTCACACACTAAACACTCATTTTTTTAAACCACACACTAGATTTTAAAGCATAACTTCTTCGCAGACTCCACAATGCCCATCGGTAATGTAAGTAGGGATACTTCAGCCCCTAAAAGGGAAACATTCAGGCCTCCCTGGGTAAAAGAAAAGGATACAGAGACACCACCTCCATGGACTCAGAAGAAACTGAAACCAGTGGAGAGTGTGTCAAAACCTGCAACAGAACCAGCAGAAGCACCAGTTGCGAAACCGTTAAAACGTAAGTATTTTTTAATCTGTAGTGTTATTTTTTAATCTGTTCGTCTTCTTTATCTGTCTTTACATGGTCATTTGCATGGTTTTCTTCTTAAACTTCTATGTGCTTCATCCTTTGGCTTTTTGATAGGTACCTAATATGTATTTAGACTGTTTTTTTTTCTGAAAATCAAGTATAAAAGATAACACGGTAGATGCGTATAGGCACACAATTTATTGAACAAAAATAAATTGCGACTCATTTTCAAATCGATCGAATTTACTTTTTGAAATACTTAGTCCCTTCGAGTACTACAAAAAGTCTATATATAAAGTTTTCCATTAATAGAGTACCTAAATACAAAATCAGTGCATTTCGTTGCTTCTTCACGACATTTTCATAATACGATTGTAACATTTTATTATTTTCATTGTTACTAAAGTCATTGGCTTTAATATACTTTATGTTTTATTAATTGGTTATCATACTGCTCTTCAGTCGGCCCATCATTGCTGTCAATCATGACTCAGCTAAAAAGCTTCGATGACCTCCTCTCACCAACAGCACCCAGTAGTCTTCCTGATGATGGGTCACATTTATTGGCATCTCCAGCGTTTCCAAAACCTGGTGAGATCTGCGGAATCCTTTCCCAAGGGTAGTTTGACGTGGATGTTTGCATGGTACTGTGACTCTTCGTAGTTTGTTGATACGTTTAAGATTAGCTATCAAATAATATGAATCAAAATATTGCTACTATAATATTTTAATAAATATTTGAGGACTTACAATCGACTTTGCAATTGGAAAATAGCAGTTTTAGAGTGAATTGGAACACGTACTTTTAGAATGAATTTTTTTTTTTTCAGAATATTTTATTTTTTAGCTTTGTACTAGGTTCTGATTGTGTAGTACAAGTTGTGCGTAGTAGATATACTTATAAGTGTAACTATGTGTTTGTGCATTATGACTGACCGTCCGTTTTTATAACTTTTCTTCTTTTCTTTCCAGTTCTTTTCGGCTCTTTTTGCTTCTTGCTTGTTTATTGATTGAGTCAGTTTGGAATTCGAAGTAATTTAAAATTGTCTTTTTTATATTACATTCTTTTGTCTTTACTTTCCTCTATCTTTCTGCTTTTTGGTTTAAATGATCGTAGGTACAGCTTCATTTTCAACTAATAATGTCGTGTTGTATTTCCTTTAAGATAAATTCTCTAATTGATCTTCGTGGGGAAATTGTCGTGCTACGTATAAGACATTTGACGTGAAGTAATCTTTATTTTTAATGTTATAGTTCATAAGTTCCTAATACTACACAATTATTCTTTGGAAACAGATATACAGCTTTTTACTGCATTTACAATATTCATTTTTACACAGAGATGTTAAAAAGTATAATAAACATTATATATCGGTCTGCAAATTATAATTGTAATAATATATTGGGTGATGGTTGATATATTTACCTACATAGTGACGTCAGCACCTCTTCGAAACTTTGGCAGGGACACGAGTTCTAACACTTCGGCTCTCCCAAAGTGTTCACAAGTTTACTAGTCTGGAGATTCGGAGCGCGTGATGCGTTGTGTGTTGGACTTTAAAAAATATATTGTAAGATTACTTGCAGTTTGTTTTGTGATTGATTGATTCTGTTTTGCTGTGTGTTTTATATCGTGTGTTGCAAAAGTGTTATTGTGACGTCCTTTGTGAAAAGGTATAGTTAAAACGATTGGATAACATACTGTTTTATACTACGTTCTTGTGGAAAAGTATTTCAATCTTTATTCATAGTATTGAAAGCTTATAACTTAATGTATAATGTCAATGATGTTATTATAAGCAAAAATCTATTACGTATAAATACCACTATGCCCTAAACATTATTGTTAAATAATTATGTATACCAGTATAGTGGAAAACTTTTAAAGCGCCAGGGTTGCATGATTTTTAAGTAATAATATTTATATAAGACTAAGTTTAAGTATTAAGCAGCGTGACTTATAACGATGGTAAGCGAAGGAATTAAAACAAATGACAGTCTTTTCATTTTATTAGCTATCCGGCAACGCACAGAGCATTTAGGATATCACAAATATTTCAAATTCCCTACTTTTCTCTGATATAATATACATAAATTATACATGTAAACCTTCCTCTTGAATCACTCTGTCTATTAACAAAAAACGCAGTACAATCCGTTGCGTAGTTTGAAAAATCTAAGTATAGAAAGGAAGCAACTTTGATTGTACTATGTAAAAAGTTAATTGAATGCTGATACAAGTAGTTTTTTTATGCAAGGAGAGTAGCAAACGAGCATG
>DWON01007523.1:0-12841 GCA_018251015.1 Phocides pigmalion okeechobee
AGTCCTCAAGAGTAGGAACGCATCCGCGTCCATCCTTAAATAGAACTTCTGTTCTGCTTGAGATTGGACGTGGTTGTTCATGGGCTGCAGTGACCACTTAACATCTGGTGGCTTGAATGCCCGTTTCTTACTCTTTCCTAATAAAAAAAAAAGCATTGTGCACAGCAGCACTAAATTGGAGCTGTTTCCTCTTGCACAAGATGCATCTCATTATACAATTCCTACTGGAGTTTGCATGTGAATGCTTATATTATCGCTCCTTAGCATTAAGGGGCTGGTATGCTCGTTTGTCACTTTTTTTTCATATAAAAAAAAATCGGCCTGTATGAAGATTATATTTGTACTTATTTTGATTGTTTTTTCAGAGTGTCAGAACGTCAAATATTGCTATACAAGGCTTCGGACCTGTCGGCACCTGTGTGCACCGTCGGGCTGGACGTGTCGCCCGCCATCCTGCAGACCCATATCGACCACGACTCCGGCACCCTTTTCCTCACTGGACGGGTAAGAACTCGATAAGTGGCTTAAACCACCTCGCAAGATGGTAGAAAAACAGTAAAACAACAGTAGTAGATGGTGGCACTACCGCTGCCTTTGAGCAGTTGTTTTGTTTCGTTCGAGAGAGGCGTTAATCAGTTTCGCTTATAAGCGTTTCGACCATCGTAGATTTTAGGAGTAGCAACGCATCTAGGCGTTAGAACTATAGACCTTGTTAGAGTTTGAAGTTGGACATAGTTGTCAACGGGCTGTAGAAACAATTATTCATTAAAAATGTAGCTGATAACTTAACTTTCGTTATACGTATTCTCTTTGTATATGTATTACTATTATATTTTTTTTATTACAACAATAATAATAATAATAATAGATCTGGGGCCTTCCTACCATCTCTTAAAATAGGCATTTTTCAGGCATTTAATTGGATATTTTCGAATATAATTCGACTTGAGTCATTTATCGCTATGCCGAATGAAGCGATTGCAAGTGCTCACCTTAAGCCGTGTGTGTACCGTCAGGGCGACTCGACGATCTACTGCTACGAGGTGTCGAGCGAGGCGCCGCAGCTGTGCGCGCTGTCGCACCACCGCGCCGCCACGCTGCACCAGGGCATCAGCTTCCTGCACAAGAACCTGCTCGCCGTCGACAAGGTGCGCACACACACATAAACATACATACGCACGCCTTAAAAAACGCGCTAATACACTTGCACACTCGAACAAGTACATATGGGCATGTGCACAAATGTTCGCACACGCATACGTATAAACACATATACATGCACAATTGTGCACACACGGCCGTGCACATACTTATATATAATGAATTTTCTTATGAGGAATAAAGATTCTTTAAAACTTAACTTGCCAACACTCTTATTTACCAACCTTATTTTGTAAAAAGATTTATTTCTGAAATTATTGATAAACTGATTAGAAAAGTACAATTCTGTAATGTGAAACAAGCTGTGCATAAGTTTTATTAAATATTATTAGTAAAATCCTCTATATTTACATTTATTGAAATATTTCCAGGTGGAGTTTGCGCGAGCATTGAGGCTGACAAATGGCAATATTGAACCATTATCCTTCACTGTACCGAGAATAAAGGTAAGCATACCTTATAACTAAACTTTATTTACACAATAATATACGGTCCTATTGGTCACAGTCTATGATATAGGAACGGGAGCTATGTTGACGGTCTTTTCTTCCGAAATTCCGATTCCGTGAGAAGTTAACTTATACGTTATTCGTAAGCGTGCTCGACTGTAGCCTAATCCTTCGGCAATCCCAAGAGAAGTCTCGTGGCTATGGGATAGTAATGATGTCGGTCACAAAACGTTTCCAGAGCGAGCTGTTCCAAGACGACCTGTTCCCGCCGACGTTCGTGACGTGGGAGCCGTGGCTGAGCGGGCGCGAGTGGCTGGGCGGCCGGCACGCGGCGCCGCGCACCGCCAGCCTGCAGCCGCCCGGCATGGAGCCCCGTATGTATACTACTAGCGATGACGTGCCTTTGCCCATTAGGGCTTTTTTGTTGGAGACACGTGGGGACATGCCGAAAAATTGTCGTAAAAATTGAAAAAATTGAGGAAAAAAATGAAATCGAACATAAATTACACAGAAAGAAGAAAAAGAAAATTTAGAATTTAGTTCTATTTTTTCCTCAAATCACTGTGATCAGGGGTTGGGGAGGGGATAAAAAAATATGGAATTTCAACTTTTGACAATTATGGACGAACACAATTGCTGTGTTTACGTCGGCGTTACAAGCCTGCGGGCGGAAACAATGTCTGTGTATGCGTAAACGTTATACGGATGCTAAAAAATACAATATATTTCTATGAGTCCTCTGCGCCTATCTGACCTAAAGAAAACAACTCCAGTTTAGTGTCGCCTCCCGTAATGCTGACTCGATGTAATATGATGATATGATGATATGATGTAAGCGCTGCAGTCAAAGGATAATACGTCGTTTTTGTCGTAGTGTCAGCGCACACGAGCTCGTCGCCAGGCTCCCGGGAGAGCAAGCCGGCGCAGAAGCCGAAGCCCGACCTGATCAAATCCCATGTACCTATGGATCCCAAGCAGCAGCAGGATAGTGTAAGTATCATGTATTGTCCGATGTCAGTGTGTATAAGGAAAGTATTAATTCAACGGAGATCGGATTATTACAGTGTTTATTCAAAGTAATTCTGTGTTAAAGGTGGTAGAGCCGTTAGAGCTCGCCCGGGGCGGCACCACCGCCACCCTCATAACCTGCCATAAAGCAACACGTTCTTCATGTATTGTTTTTCGGTTGGGGAGGTGTGGTTGCCGGATACACATGATTGGAGGCGACTAGCTTATACCTCAAGAGTAGGAACGGTTCCGTGTCCATCCTAAACTAGAACTTCTGTTCTATTTGAGATTGGACGTGGTTGTCCATGGGCTGCAGTGACCGCTTAACATCAGGTGGCCTGCATGCCCGTTTCTTACTCTTTCATAATAATAAAAAAAAAATGTATTATATACAAATGATTATTGCTTAGAATACACATGCTTATAGTACATACTACAGTCTTACTCTTTTCTATATCGAAACTACAAAGACGGTCGTTTAATCTATAGCTTTAATATATACTTATAACTTTGAGGTGTAAGGTTTTGAGGTTTCCTTCAAGGTACCTCACCGACACTTGTCATATAACAAAAGTTTTAAGTATCATATTGCTACAGTGCACTGGCACTTCCCCAGTCGTGCTATAACTTTTGTATATGTCTGCGTCAGGCGACTAATAATTATTCTCTCTTATACATGTAGATTTATAGAAGATAAAACGTGTTTCTTTTTCACAGATAATGAAAGCAATGTCCGCTAAAGTGACTGTAAACTTG
The DNA here is from genome assembly GCA_018251015.1 of Phocides pigmalion okeechobee. NCBI lineage: Eukaryota > Metazoa > Arthropoda > Insecta > Lepidoptera > Hesperiidae > Phocides > Phocides pigmalion. The sequence goes on from DWON01007523.1 coordinate 3,375, forward strand.
AAATTGGAACAAGACAGTATGGAGGGCGTCGACGAATCCGAATGGGACCAGTGAGCACCGCAATTTGTACTCTAAATACCTCTAGATAAGGTCCAAAATCGCATACGACGTACCGCTGAGTACACAACCAATGTGCTAAAATTGGTGTATCGATGGAAGTGTATCAGTAATTCCGTTAGTATCATAAATCCTTTTGATATAGCTAGTCACTTTTAATGTATCAGTTTGTAATGTAAAACAGATATCGTGAAGCATTTTAATACGAACCTTGGACGTATTTGTTATAAATTGATTTATACACAGATGTTTCTTGAAAGATTAGATAACGTTGAATAATGCAAATCTTTATCTTAAACGCAACAATTGAGTGAACAGTCCTAAAATTCTTAGTCCTTTGTGTTCTTGAGTCGAAGTGAAAATGAGTGAGTCGCAGGAGCGCGCCGCGTATATATACGCCGCGTGACGTCACGGGGCAGCGTCCCCCCCCCCCCCCCTGTTGGGAAGCATTTTAAACTATATATAAATTTTTCACCGATTTTTTATTACCGATTATTTAATGAGTTAATACTCTTGTTATTAAAAAAAGGATTGTCACTTTATTTATACAATTGTTTATTGCAATATTGATTGTTGCTTTTTGCAACAAATATCTGTATGAATATTGATTTTAGAAACATAAATTGAACATTTTAAGTGAAATAAGATGTGAATTGATTAAATTCACGATTCTTCCAAATCCATGAATGAAATGATAGCATTATTGCAACAGTTTTTTTAAACTCCTTTAATTTATATCTAAATATAATTAATATCTATATCTACAGTACGTAGTATGTACTCAGTCAAACGAATGCATAAACATTGTGTATCAACGCAAAATTAACATTCGATAACTCTTAGTAACTTAAAACTATTAAATCCCCTTAAGGGTAGATAATAGTATCCAGCTCACGTCCCTATATCCATAAACACTAGACTTAACTATATTTAATCTAGGAACTCTAGCCTTAATCTAGCTATTTACGTAATTTTGATACCCAACCCTCCTATCTTATGACAAAACTGTAACTGTATTTTATAGATCTTTTTCAATAACCGAACGTATACAATAGATCACATTTTAAAGGCACTTACACACTTATTTTACTATTAGTCAAGTTATTAAGGCCTGACAGCCCGTTCCGACTTGTCCGGTATCGGTCCCGGTAAACCGAATATCGTCTCATCTTTTCATGCTAGTCGGATGTTGGATCTGAGTGAATTGGCAGCCAATTTTTGCGAAGCTACTGTAAATGACGGTTCGATATTCGTAAAGCGTACAAACACGTACGCGAGTGAGGTCCTACACTATTATTTTTCGGATGTGACGTCAAAACATCCGGCAATGAATGTCGGAGACGGCAACAAATCGTGCCGATACATGTAAACAGTCTGACATATTAAGGAACGTAGGATATGTAATAATAATGTATGGCCCGTGAGTCCCACGGCTGGCCACGGGGTCACGTGACTAGGGGATGGAGCATTGTCTACCACGCTGCTCCATTGAGTTTGTTATGGTGTATGCAAACTATTAGAATGGTGCAATTTATCCCTATATAGCCCTTTTAGCGAAATGTGTATGTTTTATAGTTAGTAGTATCAGGTTACTTTGCAGAAATCCATGCTATTAAGTCATTGTTAAAAATTACTTTGCAACAATCTGCTGTCACCATGTGTAATGGTACACATTTCAATGCATGCACTATGACATTTGGGAACTTTAGCCTTCCATCCATCAGACTTTAGGCGTCCACTGCTGGACATAAGCCTCCCCCAGGTGCCGCCAATCTGACCATTTCTGTGCCTGCATCCAGCGGTTACTCGCTATACTTACCAGGTCGTCGGTCAACCTGGCTGAGGGTCGCCCTGTGCTCCTTTTGCCTAGATGTGATCGCCGCTGTAGACCCTTTCTGCTCCATCGGTTGTCCGATTAGCCCTAATCTAGCTATTTAAGTAGCCGTATATATGTTTCAGTTTGGGAGGGGGGCGAGCATAGTGCATACATTGATATATATTAAAAAATAAAACAAAAACATTTTATTTGTCTACAAAATGGGTACAAACAAGCAGTGGTTGAGGCCCCTCTTTGAGTATTTAATTGCTCTTGTTGGAAGATTACCATGATGTATATACAATTATCCATGGTGGTAGCGGATTGTTGCAAAGTAGTACTAACAATAACTTATTGTACGTTTTATTTCAAGCTTTTTATGTTATTATTTGGTACTACAACTTGTTAGCAAGGTTGTATGAAATATTGCTTTTGGATCTTTTATTAAAAATAATCTTTTTGTTAAATTTTCAGCGTAAATGTACATTAATGTAGTTAGTATGATTACTGCATGTATGTAACTAACGTCAAAAATGATATTATTTTCGGTTTTAGAATATAGTATTCCACGGTTCACTTTGATCTCATGTAGAAGAATATTTATATAGCTAGTGTGTTTATTTAAAACAAAGCAGACCGTATACTCAAAAAAGAAATCATACATTTTGTACATGGATATAAATTTTTGAAACGGTCAACTAATACAATTTGATGTAAAATGTTTTATCGAATTGTCTTCAGTATTATGCTATTTTATTTTATCATCCTAAAATCTCAAAATCACTTCATTATTTTAGCAATCATTGAATATGACAAATTACTCTAATGCAAAGATTGTATGACAAACGAACACTTATGAGACCTTAGTCCTCAGGAGTTACACCAAATCTAAGATCAACTTTAGATCTGTTAGACCAACTTTAGAACTGTTAGACCAACTTTGTCTGTTAGATCAACTTTAGGTTGGTTAGGTTTAGGTTAGGATCTAATGGAACAATTTGCAGTCGATCTAATAGATGTTGAGATAACAGCTGCAGTATCTTGCAATGCTATTCTTTATTGAGTTGACTGTATTGTCGTTTGCTACTTCAATTACTTCAAACAGTACGTAAAATTTACATAATATTACATTCCGAGTCATGATAAAGCTATTTTCAACAAGCTCACATGACATGACAATGAAATATTTTATTAATATTTGATTTTTCATTCGAATATTAATGAAACCATTCAGACCATGTCATGTGCTTTGAGAATCAAAAAAGGTGTAAAGAGAGCTGCTCCTTAGTCGGCGACTGGTGTTGCAAATGTCCATAGACAACGGTTTCTACTTAGCATCAGGTGGTTCGCCTACCTTATCTTTATTTTTTTAATTATGACTGATGTTAAGTCATGTTCACATTTGTGCAAGAACTTTATGGTCACTGCAATCAGTTTTGGACTCTTGGACGTAAAGTAGGGTCAACGAAGCATGAATGACCTTTCTTATCGTGAAACTAGATAGCTGACTTGTCTAGATAGCTCTTGAATTATCCATTTTCTATGTACATATTCTTCTAGGATCTCATTGATTTGACCAAATGTTATCTGTGACTAATTGTACGCTCACCAGGAATGCTCATTTGGTGTTTGTGGTCCATTAATTTCGTGAGACAATTTTACTAATCTTGTGATTCCTTAAACAGGATTGATGCCCTCCTTTTCTCTTTAATCTCATATGAGGTTTATAAAATCCCTATTTGAAATGAAAATACGTCTGTCATTACACCTTTTTATTGAACTTGTTAGTTAATTTTAATGGCTTCTTGTGCAACAAAAATTACGTGTCATTTGCCGAGATTCTTTCGTCCCCGTGAGATTGGATGAGATTCATCTCGAGATCCTCCCACCCTTAAACATCTCACGTAATTAATGGCCAGCCTCTTATATGAATTTAATTAGAATATCGGTTTGTTTATTGTACGAATGATACGAAGCAATATTAGATGTTTGTGTTAAGAGATTTACGTTTGCACTTAACATTATTGCTCTTAGTATTATCGCTCTTAACATCATTGCTCTTAACATTATTGCTCTTAGGAAATTAATCTCAAATTCATATTGAGTTTATAACCAACGCTGAGACAACTAAACACATGTTATGTACGAATTATTTCAATTTTAATTACCTACTTTTGTAATAAAAAGTTAATCATTTTCTAATAAAACGACTAATAAATAGTTGGTTAGGAAAGCTTTTTTATTAGAAGAAGTTTATGTTTTAAGTTAGTTGGCAAGAGACGTTTGCACAAAGCGGACGCTTTACGACATTCCTAAGTTTTGCCATAAAAATGCATTTATTTATACATTGCACTTACTCGTATTTAATGTATTTGTATACATGTAACACATATTACGTAAGGGAATATAGGGTACTCCTACTCATTAGGGAATTGACATTTTACTATACATATAAATGTAATCATATTTCTATAGTCTCCACTATAAAGTTAATCGCATATGCATACCGATGAGAAATAAATGAAACTTTTGAAAAAATACATTAATTTACTAAGTTATTATTTTTCATATTAGATAAGCTCAATCGCGCGTACGCACTCAAAAGACTATTCGGTACTACCACGTGGGCGCATCGCTCCTCCCCCCCTGCACCCCCGCACCTCTCGCCGCACCGATCACGCGCGGCGTCACTTTGCGTTTGCGCGATACATCTCACAATACATTTCCTAAAATATGTATTGCTTACAAGCGTATTATCGTAAATTTACGTGTGATATTTTTCATTTAATTCTCATTGTGTATAAAATTAAATGTAATAAAGGAAGCGTTTAGTACCGCTCTAGCTGATGCCATACAAACATCACGTTTTGCTCAAAACGCCAAAGAATTTATGTTTACATATGTACTCATCTGTTTATTTAGAGTTTATTGAAGAAATATTTAAATTTGTATATGTTTTAATGAAATGGCAATAGTAAACTTGCTAGAATCAATACGATATGATGATGTATGGGTTTTAAATAAAATCGGAACGTAGAGTACGCTTTTGATCTGAACTTTTTGTCTTTGAAAGGTTGTACGTAAGCCTTAGTGTAAAATTTTATAACTGTTTTCAACTATAGAAAGGACTCCTTGAATATAACAATAAAAAAAATTTTTTTTTTTTTGGAAAATATTAATTTCTATACATTTTACTATGGATCAGGCATTCACGATTAATGATTAACGATTTCTGATAGCCGATATTTTGAACCAGTTGCATGGCTCGTGGTCACGGCTCGAGTTTAGCTGTGACCACGTAAATGATGTATAAATTCCGTAATAACATTACGTAATAAACTACGTATTTTTTTTCGATCACTTTTCTATAAAGCGCTTAGCTGTTCATGATGCTATTTTTCCCCATCGATTATATCTTTTAAATATTTCGTTGGCTTACTTTAGCTATTGGGTATTGTACATTATGTATTTCCCATTTTTTGCGTAAAAATAATTGAGGCTGCAAGAATATGACTTTTTAAAATATAACAACTTTTTAAGAATATAACTTTTTAAAAATCATTAATTCTTACTCGTATTCCAATCATAGATTTAATTATAGGTTATGGTCCAGTGGGCTAGGAAATGCAACGTTTAAAGCAAGCGTTTAATTACAAGCGTTAGCGTCGTTTGAAGCTCAAACATGTGTTTGTGAAGACATTGTAGAGATATTCGCTACGAGCGATTTTGCACGAGTGTTTTAAACGGTACATGAAACAGTTGAGTTTCTCATTGACGTTCGCTCGTGTTTTATTCTTTATATTTTGAAATATATGATTTCTACTTATGTATTCTGCAAATATAGACAATATGTCTCTCGAAGTGATTTAAACAAAAATCTAGACAAAGATTGGGGACCTATGCTTTAACCATAAAATTTGAATTGTGGCCTTTTTGACACTAAAAGTCGCTAGTAGCAAATAAAATCCTCAAGTGGGTATTTCCTTGCCTAGGCATTACAAGGTCAAATATATTTAACGCACGACGCTGACGCTTGTAGCTTAAGGCGAAATCGCTTTGAGTTTTATTTCATGGCTCCTGGGGTTAGTGTGAATCAACATGGGAGTCTTGCAGTCTTGCAGATGCGTTGTAAATTGAACTGTAACTTAATGAAATTAAAGTAGATTTTCTTTTAACAATGACGTTGACATTTCCTTTATGAATTGCCTATGAATTTTGTGTAAAATTTATATTATTGGTTATATTAGATATGTAATGTAAGCGAATCTCGTGGCATTTTCTAGTGTAAGTATGTTATTTTGTAAACGAATGCTTTCATATAATTTGTCACTATACAGGGTGTTTATTTTAAACTGGGACAGAAAGGGGAAAGTCATAAGCGAATCGGATGGGAAGGTGCAAAGTTTGTTGGGAATCAATTCCTTTTTTTTTTAAGATAATTATATTGACAAGTATATTGACAACGACGATGCCAATTTTTTGATCAATCACTTTCAATAAAAATAAGTAAGATTAACCAACATTTTTTCGTATTTCCCCATACTGTCCAATAAAAAAAACACATCCTGTATACAAAATTAGTTTTAATTTTGTTTCTGTAAACCTATGATGGACGTACGATGCGGGATCTCCGGTATCGTGCTATCTCTTTCATACGTCCTTCGTGCGAGCAGGACAGCAATAAGCGACGTGCACACGCTCTCGTATTACTTAAAGCATTATTATTATAATTATGTATAGATGTAATTTTATTCGCTAGTCAAAAGTTATTCTTTAAATGGAAACTCCTTGATTTTTTGAATTGTATTACTTCCAGAATAAGGTTCATTTTCATTTTTCCCTTCGTGGTTTAGGTTGTATTTACGCCATTGACGGCCAATGATAGAATTATGGTTTAGTGTAAAATAATTTAATATGTGAACTAACGGATTGTGTGTATGACGGCTGTTTCTGAGTCATGAAACACATACCACCATTTTTTTTAATGTTAACATGTTAACTGCGGGGAACAACAGTTGTTTTTTACTTTGCGTTACGCACATGCGGCGTCTGTGTTAATGCAGGCTCAGCTGTGTCATTACAAATCTCAACGAGGTTACGGGCGTACACAGGTGATGTGGGTAACGTTACAAGACTGCGGGCGGACACAAGTGCTGTGTTTATGTAGCCGCTACAAAACTGCGGGCGGACACAACAGGTGTGTAAATCGTAGAGAAAACAGCTTAGTGCCGCAACACTGGCTGGCAATCAAACTATAGATTATAAATTCATATTGTACAAAAACTTCCACAGCTGTTTCTGAGTAATGAAAAAATGGCGTCGAATTTTCTCAGTACCAAAATATATTTTTTGCACCAAACCAGAGTTTTACCTTACCGTCAACATTACTATTGCACACAATGTCATATCAAAAGCTATAAGCGATCACGTTAATGTAAGCGAGCACCAATGATTACCACAGTGAATAAAAGTAGGTAGTATGATACAATAATGTTAATTGTCGTATGTGTAATGAGTATCTATTATAAAGGTGGTTGAAAGTTTCGTGGTTCGTGGAGGTACCACCGCTGTTTCTGCCTTTTTAACCGACGTGAAAATGAACATGTTCTCAGTTCGATTTTATTTTTTCTCCACTGTTTCTGCCTTTTGAATCGACTTCAAAATAAGAATGTTCTCAATTCCTTTTTCGGTTTTATTATTTTCTTTTTTTTATATTTTTTACCGCAAATCACCGTCACTACGTCGTGCAAAATAAGTGATTTATAAAAAAAGGAATTTATTTCCCAATTAGAAAAAAAAAGTGAAAAAAAGAGAGGGTGATCATCATTATAATCACCGGGGGACGTCTCAGCCTCTATTGACGGGGGACTACGGGCCTCTAGCAAAGAATGATATTTTGTATCGGATTTATGTTATAATAATAATTGATTTTGATTGAACTTAAAATTATAATTTCTTTGGATTTAACGTAAAATTATAATTGTTCTGGATTCATGAAAATTCTAAACATGATTGAGATACCTGTTGGGCGGGAAATCGAATCTCTCGGTCGGAGCTCTGCGTATCACGATACGATATGATTACTGTGTCACGCAGTGCCGAGTTACAGTGCCATGTTCATATAATGGCAATAATATAAAAGGCGGTAGGTCATCTCAGTTGAACATCGAAGAGTTCAATCATCTTTACAATATTCAACACTTGGATAACTAAAGAATTTGTAAGTGTTATTATGCATACGATTAGTGCGTATCGATCATGTAATCATGTATTGGTACATTTAGAAAAAATATTTGAATGTGTTTATCCTACGAAGTGTTTCATAGTTTATAATTTATGTACCGAAAGGGAAAATGGTATAGCGGTAATTCGTAATGAGACAATATATTCAATATTGTTGTTAAAATACATTCATAATTTTATTATTTATTTATCTTTTTTCGGTAAACAAACAATACAATATTACATTTATATAGAAGTAATATTTTAACACTTTCGTTGCGGCGTACAAGACTACTGTGTATTGCGCGGTGCAACGCTTGCGGCGTGTACACACCTGTGTTGTACGTACAAATCTGTACGGATTACGGGCGAACACCAGTGCTGTGTTTACGTTTACGCGTGTTACGTGTTATGCTACAAGACTTCGGGCGGACATTACGTCTGTGTATTCGTAGATGACACATAGATTCTAAAAAATAAAATATTTTAGTGAATCGGTGCATCTTCAGTCTAGACAAATATGCTCCAGTATAGTGCCGCCTGCCACAACGCTAACACGATCTAATATATGAGCGCCCAAGTGAGTGTTAGACTTGTTTAAAAGTTAATAATTTTTATACCGAAAGGAAAAATTGTATAGGGCTAACTTTCGTAATGAGATAAGACATTCAATATTGTTGACAAAATCAATTCTTACTTTTGCTTTAAACAGTCCATCAATATTGGATTGTTCCTTCTGTAGAATTCAGAAGTAGATGTGTCAATATATTGGTACATGATCGATACCTTTTCCACAAGCTCAACACTTATTGTAATTATGATAAGGTATTATGTATTTTAAACTTTAATGTATGATTAATAATATAATTGTTTATTCTTTTTATTCTGAAAATTGATATTAAGCACTGGAAGAAACGGTGTAGCGATCCTTTTGTATAAACGTACATAAGATTTGTTTTTATAAAATATTTCATTTTAAAACGTATTGAAGTTTTAAAAAGTTTACTATTGTGTAAACATAAAATTACGTTTATTCTGTTCGCTTCTATATTCCAGTGAGTTCTGTCTAGCTGTCTAATTGTTTGTCTAGATAACTCTATTTTATTCTATATTCTAGGTCGTTAAAACTAGACATATAGATGAAAACGAGCATCCAAAATACGTTTTATGAAAGACAAACATATTACTAAGGTTGGATAAATACCATATTGGTGTTGCGTCGACTCCTCCGCTGTTGCCTTGCTGTTGTCCTTATGCGGCCGTGACTGATTTGATGTAACACCAGTTCCATCTGGTGGTTCGACAGATTTTGTTATTGATAAAACAGACAGACAAACGTACACGTGAAAATTATAAACCTCTTTTTGGTTTT
>DWON01007524.1:0-12841 GCA_018251015.1 Phocides pigmalion okeechobee
CGTCCATCCTTAAATAGAACTTCTGTTCTATTTGAGATTGGACGTAGTTGTCCATGGGCTGCAGTGACCACTTAACAGGTGGCCTGCATGCCCGTTTCTTACTCTTTCATGATAAAAAAAAACCTAATGAAAGTATACTTTATTTAATGCAAATAATCGATAATGATTACGAACGCAGATATAACGATAGCATAAATTATATTGTGGTTAAAAACCATATATTTTAAGTAATAGGTAAGCAGAAATTTAATTATTTTGAGCCCCTTTGCAGACAATTGTTATTGTTATATTACCTTCTATACGAGCAAAGCTATAGACAAGTGGTAGTAAACAATGACGATTCGTTCACTTCGATGATAAAATATCCGTAAAATAACTCGTTTAGATGGAAATTGGAAACCAAACTGTGATTCTAAACAAACAGTGAGGCCGTTGACCTGTTTTAATTTCACGGTCAAATGAGTAGTACCTGGTAACTAGAGCGACCTTGAACGCGGCATTATTCAATGACTGCAACGGATTCTAGTAGGTTCTGTCATTTAACTTTATTTATTATGCATTTAGCAAACTGCAGAAGTTGCAGTGTTTCGCCGTGACCACGAGCCATGCAACAGGTTCGAAATATCGGCAATCAAAAATTAAAACATGTTAATCGTAAAGATGCGAAGTAATACATTAATCTGTTAGATTATTAACATTAATTCTATTAGATTATTAAACGTTTATTAGTAATTTGATGTCATCGTACCCGGTACAGATTCTATTCCTGGTCGTGCAAAGCTTGTTTGCAAAGATATAGAATCACGGTAGGACATAGTGTAAACACCTATTTCTATCGTGTAGCCGTTAATTTTTTGTTGGAAATGTGGCCAACGAGCGTGCAAGCCATCTGATATTAAATAGTCCTTGATCTCATCGACATCTAAGACCAACCTCAAACTAGACAAAGTCAGTCAGTAGTCAGTCTTGAACGTCCTGACGTTGAAAATATAGAATGGTAATAGTATAAAACGGGACTCAAAGACTAAAGTACTGTCTGACGTCATGCATAGATGCGTTGCTATTCCTGAGGACTAAGATCTAAGATGGTCGCCTCGCTAAAATAAATGTCCCGGGATAGAGTGGTAAAAGTATAAACTTGAGACTTTCCGGCGTAGCGTTCTCGAGAGGGACGTCGATGTAAAAGGTTCCACATCGACGTTAACACAGACCAGTGCCCGACGAGCCGGGTAGCTTCCCCCGAGTACTCGATTAGGGAATCGTGCTAGAGAATATCAGTTACATTCATTGAAGACCCTGGTTTTTTCTATAGGCACCGAAGATCCCAAGGGTTTTCTTAATATAACCCAGAATGGCTCCCACGGGTTTTTGAAGCAATACAAAAAGGTCTCCGCCTTACAACAGATGCATTTACAAGAGAAGATTGTATCGTGTTACGGCAAATCGGATTTCTGCCTACACTTCAGTGGACGCTACAACGGATGCAAACACAATGTGATTTATATTACATTATACGTCCCTCGCAGATCTTATAAGTGAATTTCCTTTTGCATTGTCAATGATTTCTTGTGATTTTAAACTAAAAAATATATTGTCACGGAATTTGTACATTTTACTATGTACCGGGTTTTTACGATTAACGATTTTTAATTAGCTTCGTGATATGGAAACCATAAAAGAAAAACGAACTAGACGTAGGATAGATCTATTAATCTACCATTAGCAACTGTCAACAGTTTCTCCGCTACCGCAGTTTCGCCGTGGCCACGAGCTATGCAGCTGGTTCGAAATATCGGCTATCAAAAATAAAAAATCATTAATCTTGTACCCGGTACATAATAAAATGATTTCGTGTGTCATTGCGTGTTCACAGTCAAGATATCTACTCAAAATTAAAATCAAAATATTTTTATTTATATTCATCAGGTTCTTTATAGAACTCCTCTTGAACGTCAATAAATTACTACCGATTCGTTAGGTGTTTCTTTTTGGAGAAGAGGCGGCGAAAGAATATACTATATCAATAATCGTAAGCATTATTTTGTATATATAGGACGTGCCACATGGAGAGCAAGTACTTTAAATACTTTAGATAAACAATAACGCTTCTCAACTCAGTAACCCGTTGTATTGCTGTACTTAGTACTAGAAAGGAATTACTTAACTTCGGATATTTATGACCAGAATTATTTAAAAGAGCAATGAAAGACGTGACCAAAAATAGAATAAAATTATAAAAAGCATAATTTTAAAAGGGTTCTCTGAGTGACGATGTAAAAATTGACGCAAAATAATATTTAAAAAGTCCACAAACTTTGAATGGTTTCTGTAAAGTTTCACGGAGAACTCATTAAGCAGATTGGAATTTTTCGGACGAAAATGACTCACGATGTTACATAAAATCAACGTTGTAAACTCACGTACAATCCCGAGTATTATGTCTTGTTATTAAATGAAATAAAGATAAAGAGAAAAAAATATGAGGTAAATGAATTACATATTTAAAAAATGACTTACCTCTAAGTCATTCTTGGCGTGGTTGAGTTTCTCCAGGTGAAGTCGCAGCGCGTCGATGGAGGTCACAGGCTCGTCTTGTATGTCGTTCTTGTCCAAAATAGCCTTGATCTTGTCAACCAGCTGGCAGAAGTCCTTCCAGATCTCCAAATCTTGTTCCAATTGTGCTTGACGAGATTTTGCCGAGTTTAGAGTGTTTTTCAGAAGTTGGTTATGTTTCTGATGGTCCTTGGACAGCTCCTCTTGTTCTGACGCGGTCAGCGACGGCCAGATTTTATCAACGACGTCTTGCATTCTCTTACCGACAAGATCTTTCATTTCAGGCTCTGACGTGTTGAAGAACGATTTGTGTTCTTCCAAATCGGCTTCAATGTTCTCGAAGTCCGTGCCATTTTTGCCCATGCCGAGTCTAATAGCGGCTTCGTTCACCCAGATGTTTAATTTCTCGACCATTTGTAAGTATTGCTGACGGTACTTCTTGTTGTCTTGCAGATGTTTCTCCCTGTTCGCTAGCTCGGCTGGTAGGGAAGTCTTAAGGGAGTTAGCTTCTGATACCATTTCCAATAAAGTGCCGGGAACTCCATCATCATTCTTAATAACATCGGTGATCTTAGTCAACTTGTTCAAGTAAGATTGGACGTTCTTCGCAAGTGTTGCGTGTTCAATGAGTTTCTTGTCGACGCTAGCGACATCTCTGTTGAGGAGCGGGCGCGAATGGACAGCAGCCTCATTATCGTGAAGCCATTGTAGGATTTCAGATAAATCTGATGCAAGTTTCTTGTGTTCAGCCGCCGCTCTTTCGTGTTCTTGACGTTTAGATTCTACTGTTCTTCTTAGCGTCAATAGCTGTTGTTTTAGTGATTGAAGTAATTCGGTTATGTTATTACGGTCGATAACTGTGCCCTCCGCAGCGATTTGTTGTCCTTTGTCAGTAGCAGTTGCAAGTAGAGCCTCGCAACCCTGAATCTTAACAATGATGTCGTCGTAACGTTTGATCTTATCTTCCAGGGAGTCATTGGATTTCTCAATCTCTGAAGTCAAATCTGTGTATTTGGAGATGAATTCTTCTATCTCTTTCACCAGTGCGAAGAATTGTTCGCGCAACAGTAATAATTGTTTGAGTTTGGATATTTGGTCTTCTATCGTACTCATTAAGTCATCTTGCTTAGAAACAATATCTTGCAAATCATGCAAGTTGCCGCCTTGCAACTCATTTAGCATTGCTTTGTTCTTCTTTAAGTCAGCTAGAATAGATTCGTAGGCGTGGATTATTGGTTGGACATCTTCGACTTTACTTCCGATAGGTTTATTAAGAGCCTTTAGTTTATTCTGAATCTCGTTCAAGAATTCAAGAGCAGCAGCGATCTTGGCTGCAGCGTCTTTGTATTCCTTAATGTGTTTCAAAAGGATACTCTTCTTATCATTTATAATTGCGTTTATTCTGGCGAATCTATCGGATAGTACATTTACTTGTTCCTTGAGTTGTAATTTGTTGGAATCAGATAGAGTGCCCATGATGTCCTTCGATTTATCCTTGATTTTGTTAATATTCTTCTCAACATCTTCAGCTTCTTTGCTGAGTTTTTCGAATTTGACAAGCTGTTCTTCAAGTAGTTGGAGACTTGTAGTACGGAGCTCGGGAGTTGCCGCTACTTCGGCTTCGTTCAGCCAACTCTGACATTTCGCAACATCGGCCTCAAATTCATTTCTTCCTTGTAAGAGTTTGTTCAGAGCTGCCAATTTATCATCAATGTCTACCTTTGCAGATGTGTAAGTTTTGTTCAGATCATCCAAAATAGCCTGTAATTTGGCTCGGTTTTCGCTTGAACAATCCTTCGATACAGCGTTTCCTTGACGCATAACCTCAGCTAGGGTATCGTTATTGAAGTCAGAGAGCTCGGTCTGATGTTTTTTGTGGACAGCAATTTCTTTTTCTACCTTAGCTACCTCGAGAGGCACTGGGCCACCGAGTTTCTTAATCTCTGCCACTTTCGCTTTAAGCCAGTTTTTAGCCTTCTCAATATCATTCTCCAACTTCTTTCTAACTTCATTACAACCACCTAATCTTTCAATCTCTTGCTTGACTAAGGAGGCTAACTGCTTTTGTTTGGATGACAATTCAGACAGCTCTGATTCTAATTGCATTTGCTCAGAGGGTTCCAGCTCGGCTTGGATATTGCTTACCTTCTTCTCCAGTGAGTCGATGACAGTTTTCTTGCCATCAGTTTCTTTTAACAAGTTAGCAGCCTTCTTCTGTCTTTCCTTAACAGATTTGCTATCGTAACCGAGAGGTTCCGGGTGCATCATGTTGTCAATCTCCTTTTGCAACCATTCGTTCTGAGCAGCAACCTCGCTCTTCGTACCATCGATGGCCTTGTAGGTAATCTCAAGCATCTGCAGTTTACGTTGGATTCGCTTGGCGATGTCGTTGTATCTTCTTTCAACGGATTTCATCTGGAATACCAAACAATATTATAATATCTAATATTGTATCTTTCTTTCAAACTGACTTTTGATATTATATTACTTATCTTATATATACCATTAAATACATTATGGGTATAAAATATACCATATAAAGTTCATCATTACCAGATATATTACCAGACTTAAATCTTCGTGTTCCGGAGTAAGAAGGCATCTACACGTATATTAGTTCTGTTTATGGTAACATGTGGTGACCATGTGCTGCAGTGACTATTTAACATCACATGGCTGCTTACTCATTGGCGTTAGAAAATAATTCCTAAAAAAATACTTACTTGTTCCTCCACCTGCTGAGACTCCAAATTGCTGACAATATTGATAACTTTAGTGCCGACTGCCTTAATGCTGTCCACCTTATCCTTTCCAGCTTGGCCGAATTCAGACGACAGTTCCTTCAGGGCGTTAAGTTTCTGGGGGCATGGCAGACCAGATCCCTTGTCAGCGAGACACATCTTCTTGAGCACGGAGTCGAACCAGTCATGGATCTCCTGACACTTGTGACGGAAGTCATCGATGATGGCTTGGTTACCCTTCTCCCTCTCCATAGCTTTTAGAATGGCCTGTTCTAAGTTGTCAAGCTCTTCTTCTAGATTTATTTCGTCCTCCAGACCTAAGGTATACAAAGAAATTTTAATATTAACGAATTTAAAGTGATTTTAAATGTAATCGCTCTCATTTTATATTTATACAAAAAATATTCTAGGACAATTAATCTTTGAACTTGAAAAACACATGTTGTTCTGCACTAGACTCGGTTATTATGTAAGAAAGTTTATAATGACTAATCTAATTTCTAATAACTGTGAGTTCCAAATGAGTAAAAAAACATTATAATTACATACCTTCTGTTGGAATCTCTGTAAGCATCCTGTTTCTCTTCTCGCTGAGCGACACGAGTGCATCGCTCATGGCTGCCATGTCTTGTTTGGCGGCTTCAGGTCTCAACTTGGATGGATTGGACAGCCAGTCCTTGGCCAGTGCGTTGTGGACCGCGATCCACTCTTGGATCTCCAGCACTTGCTTCATAGCTTCCTCCATTCCGTGAACAGCGTCTCCCAGAGTCTCTAGATGACTTTGAACCTATTAAGTATTCCGATTGAAGCGTTAACACATGATAAACATTTTCTCTTTTACTTATTGTCTACATTTGCCAATAATTATATTAATTAATTCCTGACTCGTTTAATAGTGAACAACATTAAGTATAGGCAAAAAAATGGCAAATCATTTTCAACATGTGATCGATGTGCATAAATTATTAGGTATATTTTGCTTTGCATTAATATATGCGATGGGCTAATTGTGAATTATTATCGATTGTTCACTTTATATTCTTATTTCAAACCACGTGTTTCATATCTCAGTCTATATTCTAGGCTTCATATATGTACAAAATAGTGTTATCTTATTTTAGTGTTCAATTCGCAAAACGTACAATCCATGCGAAGCCTCACCTTTGTCTCGAGCGTCCCGAGTTTCTTCGCGAACTCGGGTTTCTCGAGTGCGCGGATGAGCTCGTCGACTCGCGGCCGCGAGGCAGGCGCCGCGCCCAGCGCCGCCGCCTGGCGCTGGTGGGCGAGTGCGGTTAGTGGCGGGCGTGCGGCGTGTGGCGTGGGGCGTGTCGCGTGTCGCGTGTAGCGTGTTACGAATCGAGTGTGATGTATAGCGTATGTAGAGTGGTGATTGGTGTGTGGTGTGTGATGTGTAATGTGTACTGTTTGTGGTGTGTTGAGTTGTGTGTGGTGTTTGGTGTGTAGTATGTGGTGCTTAGTGTGTGGTGTCTTGTGTGTAGAAGTGTGGAGTGTGGAGTGTGGAGTGTGGAGTGTGGCGAACGGCGAATGTCGTGTGTTGTAAGATGTATTGTATATGTCATGCACAGTGTTCCATGTAAGGCGTGTATGTGGCGTGTGTGTGACTCATATTAAACGTAATATATGTCATAGTTGCGAATGTTAGATGAAAATACTAATAGACTTAATCAGACAAAAATTGACTAGAATAATTAAATCAAACCTAAATTTCTTACTTCAGTTATTAAATTAATAATTTCTTTTTTAATCCTAATTATTTATTCTACTAATTCAATGTTGGATCAACGTTATAAATTTATTTGAAGACACGATTGTATCTTTATGAGCACGTCTTCGTTAATATGCTATTTGAACATGTGTCACGGTGAGTTGTCATTTAATACAATATAAAAATGCAAATGACTAAGCAGTTACTATGTAAATACATTGAATGTGTCAAGATTTTTACATAGTATTTACACAAAGTTGCACACCTCACGGACTTATTCATTAATGGCGAATAATTTATTTCTCAGAAATAGCAATGTCTCTTAAATTATCGACCATAGGAAAGATTAGAGGTGGGAGAACTACAGTTCGACCGGGGAGGCACCACCCTCATAATCCGCCGTAAAGCAACATGTACTTCATGTATTATGTTTCGGGTGGGGAGGTGTGGTTGCCGGATACACTTTGAAGCAAGGCGAACATCTTAGTCCTCAGGAGTTGCAACGAATCCACGTTCGAGCTCAGATAGGATTTCGGTCGTGTTTGTGGTCGCACATGGATGTCTATGGGCTGCGATTACTTAACACTGGTTTGAATGTTCGTTTGTTACTCTTCTCACATAAAAAGGACACCTCTTTTTATTTGGATTTGAATATAGTTGTCATTGGACCAGTGACCACTCACAATGGACATGTTTGATTGCTATAACCAATTTTTATTATGTATCGGGTACTCACGATTAACGGTTTTGTGATTTTAGCTAGTCGATATTTAGAACCAGTTGCATGGCTCGTGGCCACGGTGAAACAACGGCACGTTTTGCCGTGCCCACGCCATGTTTCCCCACCACCATTTCCAACTCAAAAAAATATAAATCGACAACTCAATCGCTTCAAATAATACTCGTTGGAGCAGCGTTAGCATGCTCCAATTTGTTAATTCGAGGCGAGAGATCTATCCACAATGGGACATAAAGATAATATCAAAACGGCATTGAAAGAACCGAATATAATTGAAAGAAAAGATCTATAGATGTGCAAATGGATAAAACTTAAGATGTAAAAATGGATGGTAAAATGTGGAGTGAATGAAAAAGTGTGGATGTAAAAGTGTTGTCTTGTTTGTGTGTTATGTGTTTGTTGCATTGTGTTAGGTAAGATGTGGACACACCATGCTATAGACGAAGTTACCAATTTTTTTCTAGGTTTAAAATTTGTTGTATGCAATAAGTCAGCCAAAATCCTATCCCTACTATTATACACAAATGAAACGTAGACCGTTTCTTTATTAATTAGATCAGCCGATGTAATGATTCTACATTGTATGTTTGATATTCATTAAGTGTATATAATACCTTATAATGAAATAAAATATATGAATTGGAATATGTTTTTCTTTTCTAAAACGTAAAAACTACTATTTCTAAGACGCGTAGAGATGAGCTGTCTCGTGTGCTCACTATTTTTCTAAAGCTTTACTTATTACATATGTATTGCATCAATTACATATTAGAAAACGAGTTAGTGCAGTTAAAAAGTGCAGAGAGTTTTCTGTCGGCTTTTTTCTCCCGGTTAACGTTAGCCAACAGTCGCTCAAAGCCGATGTATTGACTTTACAATGTATCTTTGATATCCATTAAGTATCTGTAAATTACCTTTTGATGAAATATGATATTTGAATTTGATTTCAATCTACTTCAAATTTTGTACACAGAGTGCCTGTATCTCTGACCTTAAGATAATATACATTATCGTGCTATATTATGTTGGAACTAAGCAATTTAGTTCGAGCGGGGAGGTACAACCGCCGCCCTCATAATCCGCCGTAAAGCGTTACTTGTGTTTCGGTTGGAGAGGTGCGGTTGCCCGCTCCACTTTGAAGCGAGGCGACCATCTTAGTCCCCAGGAGTAGCAACGCATCTACGCAACGCAACGCTCAGATAGGATTTCAGTCGTGTTTGTGGTTGTACGTGGATGTCTATAGTTTGCGACTGTTTAACATCACGTGGTTTGCATGCTCGTTTGCTATTCTTCTCACAATAGAAAAAACCTATAATTTTTGTAATTAAAAAACCATTTTTTATATAAGCACGCGTCTAAGCCAAAATTTCGTGAACAAAGCTGCCTGTTAACACTAGTTAGAAATATATGCGATAACAGATGATGAATGATGAACGAAACTATGTAACAATAATCAAAGATATTTCTGTTTCTGTTCTATTAACTGTCTTATTATAACTTTTACGAGTCTATATGGTTACTTCGTCTATGCACCGTGCAAACATATCACACGTGAATCACAACACACCATCAAACTGTGCTTATAAATATCACACATCACATAATTAAACAGTGTATTTACAGATAATCAAGACGATTTACTTGTTTTATAGTTATGATAAATGATAAATCGATTTATCAAAATTAAAATTTAAAATTACATTTGGATTATTCTTAACAAGTAAAAACAACAACAAATTCGTCAACAACAACAATTATAATTACAACAGTTTGTTGTAATTAAAGTCATTTTCAAATCGTCTTGATTCAATACACAGGCTGGCAACACATCACACTGTGACAAAAACTAAAAAAAAATGTTACTCTTTTCTTTTTTTGAAATTAATACCCAAAGAAGCGAAACCATAGATCGTAATGAAATGAACCCCTCACATTATGACTGTATGCCGCCTCATAGTGATACCAGGTGCAAAAAATACATTGCCAACGAAAAGCCTGTACAGAACTCATTGATCTAACTACACTAAACTACCACCGCCATTAACTATTATTATTGCAAATCTTACGTCACAGATTATACAAACGTCACAGATTATACAAAAACTCGTTGGTTCTGTTCTTTTTCGGACCTGGCAACTTAAAATTCGATTAAATAGCAAAACAACACTTAAATTAGTACATTCAAAAATACCTACATTACAGTAATTTAAATCCTAAATTTACTATAAACCTAAATGGCATTAATTTAATTCCATTAAATTATTTATTTAAAAGAAAAAATACCTAATTAAGTTAAGTTATTACTATAGTATTATTTTAACAATTTAAAACTACTAAAAAATCGAAATCTATTTAATTAAAAGTTCAACTAGCAACACCTAGAATTTTTATGTTTATTTGATGTGTTCTAACTTTCGATACACTTACAAGTATAATTTTATCATTGACTAAATTAACCCAAAAAATCCTAAATTAATGACTGCATTTATTATTATTAAATCACAACCTTATCAAAATACGAAACGAATGTTATATTACAAAATACAACACTTAAATGAAAAACACACCATACTTATATTAAAACAACATCAACAAAACAAAAACAACATTTAAAAAGGCCAAACATTAAATTGTAATCCCCAGATAGACGAGTACTTCGTCAAAACAACCTTTTTCATGCCTTCTCTTTCTCCTACTCTTTGTTTACTCTTTTATTCCTCTTAATTTTACTATCTTTCTTCCTTTCTTCCATCTTAGTATCTATTTACATCCATCTCTCTTGTATTTTATACACCCTATTCCTATTTTTTCGTTGAATGTAATTAATAATCTATCTTATACACCAATCTTTACCTCGATCTAGTTGCTTTCGTTTTATTCACTTCATATATTCCATTATTCTCACTTTCATAATGTCTATTTTCTGCTCTATCCCTCTCTAACTCCTACGATTTACTAAGCTATTGTCTTTAGTCTATCTGTAAATATCTGTAAATCCTTTTCTTCCTATTCATCTCGCTTTTCCTAATCCTTAACTAACCATCCATTACATTAAATTAACTATCCACGTTCTTCTCTTATAATTCTCACTTTCTACCCCGTTTTCACCTTTTTGACTTATCCCCATTTTCTACCTTTCTGACCTATCCATTTCATTCTATCAATCTTTCAATCCCGTCTTCGATCAATTCATCTTTTCTAAACGCCAATAAGCTCTACTATTTAGAGATGGGCAATCGATCCATTTCATTCTATCGACGTTTCAATCCCGTCCCCAACGAAGGCGGTCAAGAGCGGAGCACGTCGGCGGCGAGCACGGCCGCGGAGGCCGCCAGTACCTGGTCGATGAGGTCCTCGAGGCGCGCGCGCACGAGCAGCTCGCGCGGCGGCACGGGCAGCGGCGCGGAGTCGGCCGGCGACGACGGGCGCGACACGGACGCGGCGGCCGCCGAGCACGCCGCCACCGCCGCCGACAGCCGCGACTTCTCCGTCTGCAGCCGGTTGTGCAGCGCCTGCGTCATCAACATTATTATTGCCAACGTTCAAATCCTAAGCGGCAACGATGACTAGTGACCGTTCTCTATGGAGTCGATCGTAGATGTCCGTGAGGAACGATTAACGATTAACATTGAATGAGTTGTACGCACGCTTGCTACTTTAATTTCATAAATAAAATTTTACTTGAGATTAGAAAAGAATACGGGTATTCAGTTTACATAATCAAAGCATGATTTGTGCTTGGTATTTTTTTATATTTTTCATACCAAAAATTTTGGAAATTTCAGAAAATCGGCGTTATTTTGTAAATTTAAATAATGTAATATACTAAAATGCTACTATATATAATTTGTATTCTTATCCAGGATTAAAAGATATCTAAGGAAATGCGATAACTCTCGAGAATGTAATAGGAAGGTTTTTTAAAAAAATATATTGTAAAATGAAAGAATAGAAAATGGAAACTTACTCTAGCCTTATCAAGTAAGTCCCGGCCATGCGACAGTCCGTCCACCGGCACATCCAGCTCGGTGATAGCCGGCTCACACTCATCAAGGTTATTCAGAATGCTCTCAAGTGTGTCTTCATATTCCTTGAACTTGGCCAATCCCTCGCGCAGACGACGTTCGATCTGCAAAGCAGTAGCCAGCAGGCTCTTGTGGCTGTCGTTCACGTTCTTCAACTGTTTGCCGACGGTGTCGCGGATAGACGGCGTCGTAGCTTCGTAGCGTTCGATCTGAGCTCGACCCTTGGCTTCCAGGTCGTCGAGCGTTGACCTGTACTTCTGGATGTCGTCCAACAGTACCGCATGCTGAGCAAGTTGCTCTTCGGTCTGCTCGCGATTGGCAATGTACAACGAGTTGTGAGCCATGAGCTGGAAGGAAATTTGTAGCAGCCACTTCTCGGTGTCTTGAAGCGATTGATGATACTGATTGTAGTCTTTAATCTCAGACTCTAGTTCTGCCTTCTTAGCAGCGCACTTCGCTCTCAGCGCGTTACATTTCTTCTCGATTTCTGTTACCGATTCCCTGACAGCTGGCTTTCTAGCCCAGGAGCTTAGTTCAGCGGCTTCGCTCTTCAGTCTATCGAGTTCTGGGCGTTTATTATCAATTTCATCTTCGATATGTTTGTATTTTTCTAGAAGAGTCTTCATTTCGCCTAATTCTCCTCCAGTTGGTGGAACTTTGTCGAGATTTTGTTCAGTATCTTTGATCCATTGGTTCATCTTGTTCTTTGAGTCTTCGAAGTCCTCCCATTTGCCAATAGCAGCCTTAAGCTGAGCAGTTATGGAGTTAAGGTCGATCTTGAGTTGATCCCAGCTTTCTTGCAAAACTTTCACGTCATTACGTAGACCGTCTTGTTCTTCGGGTGGCGTATTATTTAGAGCCTTTTTAAAGGCTTCCTGCAATACTACGAGTAAGTGATGGCCTTCAGTCATGCGGTTGCTGACCAGCTTAATTGTTTCGAGTTTATCTTTTGTGGTATCAATATCGCCAACTCCGATAGAATCTTGCACCGTGCCGTGAGCCGTTTCCAACCATTGCTGTAACTCTTCTTTGGCTTTGATGAACTCTGTGTGGTCTG
>DWON01007525.1:0-12840 GCA_018251015.1 Phocides pigmalion okeechobee
CCGCCCCAACCGAAACACAATACATGAAAAACATGTTGCTTTACGGGGGGTTATGAGCGTGGCGGTGGTCCCGCCCCGGGCGAGCTCTAATGGCTCTACCACCTTTAAAACCTGTGTATTCGTAGATGATACACAGATACTAAAAAATACAATGTTTCAGTAAATTGGCGGCGTATCTTCAGTCTAGAGAAATAAGCTCCAGTTTGGTGCCTCCAGAAACGCTGACCCGATGATACATGAACGCCGCAATCAAAGTGTTAACAGATGACTTTGTTACTTTTAAAATATAAAAAGTACGCGTGCCACTTTACAAAATTGACTGTTACTTTAGTATTATTTGTATTATAATCGTGAAAGACTCGAAGGCGATAAGTACATGTTTAGATAATGCCTTCATATTACTGCGATTACATTATTTGCTGTTCACGTGATTTCAGTTTCTGCGCTTATGACTAACAATTTTGTATTACATGACGTTTTTATTACATTCAATTACAATTTTACAAGTAACCAACAATGGCAGCATTACAAGTGGAATAATTTTATTGTCTGGAGATATTTTGCTTGTAGAAACAGTTAAACAGTTTATATATAAAATAACTTGTTTTTACCCGTGGCTTCGCACGCGTTGAAGGCCCTAAATAAATATCAAAGATCATTGCAGCGAGTAATATCTAAAAAAAATAAACTGGTACCTAACTTTAAAAACATTTTAATAACTTTAGTATTGCTTATAAGTGACAAAAAAAAAACATGAAATATACAAAAATTCAAAACAGCTGAAGGTACGCTCAATAAGATATTAATTTGAAGGTTTTGAAGTTGCTAGATATTTAGTTTTTTTTTTACAAACAATTATGTCATTTTTTTGAAAAAATATTGTACTATGACCTTTTTAATGCCTCTAAGAATATTCGTACAAAGTTTCATAATAATCGGCTGAGTAGTTTTGGCGCGAAAGCGTAACAAACAAACTTACATTTATAATATTAGTATGGATTTATATGAAACCAATCTGCTTTTGCAACTGGGGATAGGTGTTCCAACCCATAAAACACAGAAGGCGGGAGAGAGTGGCTGTTTAACGATCTGTAGATTGTTGCCACACCAATGATTATATCGCTGATTTTTTCTGATGTGAAGGGACAACAAACAATAGAATCACTTGAGATGTTCCATCTTATTCCTTAGGAATAGGGTCTGGAGAAGGTAGTCAGAAATCCTATTTTTATGTAAGAATCGCTAACATCAGATGTTTTCGGAACCATTCCATGTAAGTTTTAAGGAGGAGGTTAGTTTCTAATTAGCTTAATGTAGTGCTAGTTAATATCGGATACTTTTTGAGGCATGCATTTTAAGTCCTCTGGACTAGGATCAGAAGTCGTCAAGACTACTGTTATACATGAACTTAATATGGGAGCACTTAATATCAGATGATTTTGATGCGTTCCATTTTATTCTTCAAGAGTAGAATCAGAAGTATGTTGTCAAGAGTCCTAATGTTATATGTCAACTTAACATGTAATGTGCTGCATGTTTATTTTTTTTTTCTAAAAAACCTTGCAAATAACCTTCCTTCGATAGGTGGCACAATGAGATCCACCATGAAGTTTTACAAAAAGTTTTATAAAAAAAATAGACTTCTATGTTTCTATAATATAGTTTTGATATAATCCAGTTAAATTGTGTCCATTATAATAGCAGTCTAATCTAAATTTAATTGCACAGTGATTTAAATAGAGATTTAGTAATATCTACATTAATTTCATTTTAATAAAAATTGAAATATTCGATTAATTTTAATTAATTGCAAACAAAGTATATGTGACATTAACTTATTGTTAATTATAATATTTGCACATCAATACAATATTCCAATAATATTGATTGCATTGTATGAATGGGTTTTAAATATATTTTAATAACTTCTGGGATTTTTCTTAG
Organism: Phocides pigmalion okeechobee; assembly: GCA_018251015.1. NCBI lineage: Eukaryota > Metazoa > Arthropoda > Insecta > Lepidoptera > Hesperiidae > Phocides > Phocides pigmalion. Next base: position 1,945 of record DWON01007525.1, read on the forward strand.
TACAATTAAATAATAATCATATCATGTATTGAGTTGATTCACCCAAACGTTAGTGAAATTTAGCATTTTTTTTACTATGTAGATATGAAATAGTTTTTGTCAGATTTGATTTCCAGTTATTTTTTTCTTCCAATACAATTAAACGATTTCTAAATGAAACCCAAACGATTCGCATAAATTTTCAATTTTACTACTTTTATGAAAATCTATCAAATATACATATAATAGAATACTGACAAAATGACCAAAACATTTTTAATCAAAATTGATATTTACCAAAAGGAAAACGGTTTCTAGAAAAGTTTCCTTGTATTTGTTATGGATATATTTTTTTAATTATAATTGAAAAAAAAAAAAAATATTTACCTTCAACTGCGAGAATATTGCGAGTACGGTGAGCGGGTCGGTGGGCGAGATGAGAGCGCCGAAGTACAGCGTGTCCAGAAACGTGAAGCTGGAGGCGAGCGACGCCGGCATCAGCTGCACGAAGCCGTACATCAGCGCGCCGATGACGAGCGCGGACAGCGCGGTACCCACCATCGCAAACGTCAGTATCGCGCCCAGGTTACGGAAAAAGTACTTCTGGAATGTCCATATACTTTTTATGAGAGAAGAGTGGCAAACGAGCACGCAGACTTTTTTTAATATATTTTTTTAAAATAATCGGTACTGCATGGGGGCGATCAAATAGGTAGCAGCAGGCCTGCTACTATTTATCAATTAGTAATTCCAGCCCATAGACATCACATCCTACCTCAAACATAACTGAGGTGTCATGTAAAGTCATACGTAGTTAGAGCACGCGCTGCTGTTCTTGAGGACTCGTGTCGGTCGTCGTCGCGTGGATACTTATAAATGAGGGGTCACCTCATTTATAAGTGTAGCCAAAAGTTTAAATACATATGTTTAATAAAGTTAGTGTAAACAACTGTTTTAGTTAAAATAAAATTGTTTGCATAATTAAAACATTGGCGGATTAAGGCAGGCAAATGTTGTATAAAAACTGATCGTGAATAATTTTGATAAAACGTTATTTCGATCTCTTATTATGGATGAAATATAATTTTAAATTTATTATTTAATAGCTCCACTGATATTTTAATTTTATCAGATTTCTCAGCAAAGTCAACAACCGTGAGGTCGAGAAGTGGGAGAACTATAGTTCCACCGGGGAGGTACCACCGTCGCCCTCATAATCCGCCATAAAGCATTACTTGAATTTCGGTTGGAGGGGTGCGGTTGCCGGCTACACTTTAAAGCGAGCCGATCATCTTAGTTCTCAGGAGTAGCAACGTATCCACATTCGAGCTCAGACAAGATTTCAGTTGCGTTTGTGGTTGTACGTAAAGTCTATGGGCTGCAACCACTTAACATCAGGTGGTTTTCATGCTCGTTTGCTACTCTTCTAACATTAAAAGCGACCAGTACATAGTTTCAATATTACAGATGAATTAATTTTATCATACATAAACTTTTTTTACTTACCCTTTTTAAACAGTATCCAGCGTGGAATATAATTGGTGGTAAGATTATATTGAAAAATATCTCAGGATCAAAAGTTGCTTTCAGATCTATTTCATTCTGTTCTAAATTCACTATCTCACCTCGGAAGCTATAGGCATATGTCTTGTTTGGTACAGTATCTGAAATTTAAACATAAATTCAAGAATCTATTAGACTTTTAAAAAACTTCATTTTATACCACCTTAGAATAATATTGTTTTCTGACAGAAATAAATACTTCAACATATATACCTAGTATTTTGAGATATATGTTCATTTTTTTTTCTAATGCAATATTTATATGGTGTTTCACTAGATATGCGGTATGAAAACTTGGGTGTCATTCGACTAAGCCAAGATAGTCCTTAAACAGATAATAACCTATCAAATGATGATGTTAGGACATTAAATGCATTATTTTGACATAAATTATAAATATAATAAATTATCTTTAACATTTCATTATGACAAGTTCCATAATTAAATTTTAAAGATAATTTCATATGTTAATATTAAGTATTAAATGACTTAAATATTTTATCAAAGTGTAAATATGGATGCTCAATTTGCCTTCCTGCCATTTTGCAGTGAAAATTAGGCAAAGTTTTTGTACATTATGGTACATCTAATAACCTTTAATATTTGTTAATAAAATATATATTTTTAGGATTGAGTACTTTATATTGATTTTAAAAAGCTCCTATTAAGCATAAACATGCTGAGGGACCATCATATTAATTTCTCTCTAAAGTCAGTAGTGTAAAGCTATTCTTTGTTTTATAAACAATGTAGTAAGGTTGATTCTTAATTTTAAAAACATTCCATTTCTGTAACTGACTTCACATAGGATCATCTGTTATACATTAAATTAATTATAGATGTTTATAAGCAGTATTTAGAATAAGGTGTTGTTGCCTATCTTTTCTTCTTTTTGGTTTTAAACTACTTCTATTACTGTAATAAAAAATACAAACCTCCGGATGAAATTTGTATTTTGTCAGGGAAATGGAACCGCAATATATCTGGTGGAACAGAGAGATTGTACTTGGTTTCCGGTGCTGGGTGTGCATCAATGTAGGTAACTTGATTTGTACTGCCTGCATATCGAATTATTGCTCCTACAATGAGACCTAGGAAAGAAAAAATATTATGTTTTATTACATATAATTGATACATAAATAAATTAATTATAAATAAGAATTAACAGCTATATTTATTAATGGTTTATTATAACAGACTCACTGATAGGTAAAGTTGTACATAGTTTTATAATGTTATAGTAGGATGCCTAGCCCTTATTAGGCTAAGTTGATAAGCTTTCAATGTAACCCTTTATCAAAGCAGACAGTAGGACTATAGTTTGACAGGGCAGGAAGTACCATCGCTCACATATTGTTAAGCAATACTTTTCTTGTAGAGTGAGACAGGGTTGCCGGCAGCACTTGAGGCAAAGCAATCGTCCAAGGTGTTCGCAATAGTAGAAATACATTTATGTATTAGTTAGGAAAGGAGGATAGGATTAAGACTTTAAATGTGAATGTCCATGGGCTGCACCAACTAATAACGATAGGGAGACTTGCACACTTGTTTACTACTTGCTTCACATAAGATAGAGAAAGGGTTGTTGATATTCAACAGAAGTAGATCCTAAAACTCATAATATTAATAAAGAACCTGCAATAATATAGCATTATTATAATACTGATACTCATTTTCTGTTTATTTATAGTTCTGACTATGAAAAATCATTAGAATGAGGAAAACATTTATGAGGCAAACTAGCCTTATCACACATGCATAGGTAGAAATTATAGTATAGTTATTTATACAAGGAAAATTGATATTTATAAAATTAAAACATGATAATTAACCATTTAATTTACATATGGTTATAATAAATACTTTTTAGACATTTCAATTAGTTTTAATAACTGTAATATGATTTTACTGTTTAACCATCTTTGTCAAACATATCTCTAGATTATACATATATATTTACTTATCATGTATGAAATTTATTATTCAGTACCAGTTCATCTTCTATTAAATTAAGATAAATGTAAGTACTTTATATAGGTAGATTAACTCCTTTGAATAGTAGTCAGACATAATATGGTTACATAAAACATTAAACATAATTTCATTAAATCATTTGTTGTTATGAATACAATAGTATTTAATTAATGTTTTACTTAACAATAAACAATAAAAGCCAATAGATGGCAATAATGGAAAAATTTGCTTGCCTTTTCTAAGTTAAAGATTACCTAACAGATCTTTAACAATGTTTATTATATTTTTCTTTATTCTTTAATTTCAAAACTAAACAAAAACATCAGACAGTCATGTAGTTACCTCTATCATGTTAAACTAATATTCAAGCTAGTTTTGCGCTAGAAGGAAACAACATAGTTTCCATGCAGAAGTTTTAGGATATCTGGAGACGATCATAGGTTATTGTATAGACATAATACCTTGATCAATGACAAATCTCCTGGGTTTGAAATGCAACTTAAACCCTATATGCAACTTTTAGCATTACATAGCTTTAACTAAAAAATATAAGTTTTGGGAAATCCAAATTCATTTATATATATATGCATTTGCATTTAAAAAAAAAATAAGACTTTTTCCACTGCACCTTTATAGTATCAGAAGTAATGTTAAATTTATAGTATTTAAAGTTAATACAACATTCAATTTTTTTCTCTACAATATAACTATAAGATAGCTCTATAAGTCTATAATAATTGCTTACTATTTTTGTTATTCTTAATAGCACTAGACTGTATTATATTTGTTATTGGGAAGGTACTGTCTCCCAGGTCACAGCTCACACTTTTCTGGGAGCCAGGGCTCTACGCATCAAATGTTATTGTAAAATTATGGTCAATAAATCATTATTATTATTATACTTAAAATAGTTATTTATTGTTTTAATGGTAACATTAAGCACATTGTCTTGTTCATGTTTGTGATACATTTTAAAGAAAATTGTTCAGATCCAATAACATTGTATTTAAGTTACAATATTTTATTTAGCTTATCATACAATTATCGTTTACTAATGAATGTAGCTGATTAATTAAAAGCCTTGGGCCATTAAAACAAGGCCCAAGAATATGGCACTGGATTTTTAAAATTAAAGGTAAATACCCACAGTAAAAAGCAGACCGGATTAGATAATTATGCAAATTACCGTTTCACAAATCAATTTATGTAAATTGCTCAACATGTTTGAGGTAAATATGTAAAATATAGTTTTTGAACATTTCAAAAGCTTACAAAAACGTTACGAATAATATATCTGTCTATATTTATTTAATAATTATTTACATTACTTCTTAAGGTTTTACAATGGGAATACTATTATTTGGCTTAACAAGTGTATATATATATATACATTTATATATCCTATACAAAGGTATATATTACAAAGTAGTACAGTAAAAACATGGCTTTTATTTTTAACAGACTTCAAAAAGAGGAAGTTTACGAATTCGTCGGTTATTTGTGTTATTTATGTTGCTACAGTCAGCTGTAGTGCCCGTTTAACAAGGTCGGTGAAGATATAGAGATATCATTAGTATATCACATGATAGCTTTACAGCTGTCAGGGTCAAGGTAATAAAATTTACGTTTTTTAGGAATTCTTACCATATATCACAGCAAGTCCTGTCTCGTGAAGCCAGCTCACTCGGCGATGTTTAAATACCCATATCGTTAAAACGGTCAAAGTCAAAAGGCAAGTATAAATTAGGAGATTCAAACTATCAATACGATGTAATAGAGTTGCTTTGGCATCGAGAGCTATATCTGCACCCGAAGCATTACACAATACGAGTAAATAGAATAGAAAAAAGGCAGATCCAACTACTGGATTCATTCTTGCACAATGAACAATAATATCACATCACCGGAAAAATCGATTTGAAAATCTACGTTTCATTTGTCGCTGTCAGATTTATGTATCACATTTGTTAGATGTAAAATGGTAACTTGTAAAGGTTTTCTCTTTCAGTATGATTATAATTAATTCACCCGTTTTCCTACTTCGATGTTTCTTTGCATGAAAAATAAATAGCAATACAGTAAGTACGTACAATTTTGTCAAGTACAAAATTGACACTGACATTACAAACAAATAGTCAGTGATGCCATTATTTCGTCATTTTCCCTGTGTATGATTTGAAAACTTAAATTGTAGCTCGGATTGGAAAGGAAATGTAGGTTTGTAGTTTACTTAGGTTTGAAGAAGGGTATCTGAATAGAAACGTATCTACATATGTCTAAACTGAAATTTTATGCAAGACTGATTAAAAAAAAAAATATATAAAAGATGATACGGCCGTGTCAGAACTGTTAAACTTGGGTATCATGTGGTTTTTCATTCTGCTCTAAGAAACATTGATGGTGAGCTCGAATTATAGTGATCCAACGAATTCAGAAACCAGTATGAGAATCTGTATCTAGAACGAATTTTTTTATTAGTCAAAAGACAGAAGTAAATTATATAATTATTTAATTCCTTTTTAATTCTCATTTCAAATAATTGGAATTATTATTTTATGTGATCAAATGTCCATTTAAAATGTTGTTTTTTTATATCTTATCGTTTCCAACTTACTGACAAATTTTAGGGATTTATCAAGTTTATCAGGTATCCATATAATACACTAATTCATAAAACATTCTGAATGTTGTGTAACTTTAGAAACCTTCTAATGATTTTTGCGTTTATTTTAATTTCTTTCTCTTAATTTGAGGGAAAAAATCATAAGATGACAACACAGTCAATAACAAACAAACGAAAGACATTTACTACCAACATAAATGTATCTTGTAATACTATATATTTTACTACAACGACATAAAGATCAAATTTGGTCTCCATAATATAAAATATACCATAGACAAATATAATGCCTTCTTCATGAACTAACTTGGACCAAAACAAGTCATAGCTACAGCCGTTATAGTCGTTACCTTTAATTATACGTATTTAGCTTCTATTCTTATTAAGAAATAATTCACGTTATATGTTTATAAATGTCGTAATTAATAATATACGGATTTTTTAAATGATAGACTCTCTGGTTTATTTGGAGTTAGTAATTTTATTAGGCATGTACGCCAGCGTCTTTTTAAGTTGAAGTGGACTTTGGGATTGCATTCTCGATTGCTACTTCTGTAACGTAAGAGAATGAAGAGTTTCAATTTATTTTTCCTAGATAGCAACGCGACTGTTAGTGTTATTTACATATAGTGATATCAGGCGGACATCTAAAGCACTGGCCACAGATATTCAATGGATTCAGTAATAATTTAAAATTTGCTGGCTCCAGAATTTAATTGTATGAAAACATGACTCAAGAGTCATTATTGCGTGTGAAATAACAATTGTGCGAGATATATGTAATAAGAGACATTAAAAGATTACAAAAATAAACAATATTACAATATGGTTTAATAGGAATTATGAATGGTTTGTTAAGTGAAGGGCGGAAGCTTTGACATCGGCGAAGGTTGCATTCTGATATTACAAATCTTAAGTAGTACAAACTTACCGCGAAATAATGAAATAACTTTGAGGTAATGTAATATACATCCATCGCAATATATTGTACATGTCATTAAGTGCAAAATCTTCCTTTAATTTCATTGTGAAAAGCTAATGCATATAGTACCTCTTAATGGTAGAAATCTATTTTAAAATATTAAGAATTCGGCTTTAATTTCATATACGCGCTTTTTTAAGTACATCTGAATCTTTTGATTTGTAACAAAAACATGTACATGCGGATCTTTTCATATGTCCCAAAAGTTTGTTAATCTTATGAAGTATTTATCATTCTACAGGTGCGATATAAGCTGATTAATATTTTTATCTTAAAAAACTATACATATGTACTAAATTAATAGTGAGGCACTGTAGACTTTATTCAAGGGTATTATAACTAATGTGAACGTGGAGTTGACATACGACCTCTAACTTATAACTGGTGGAGCAAAGCATTATTGTCACTTGTTTCCGGTTTCCAATCAATTTGCGGAAATAGCTCCTCTATTGTATTATCAACTAAAATACTCTGAGGTGTATTAATGTATTTGTAGACATTCAAACGTTTTTTATCTGATTAATACAGATTTGATTAAGTATAAAGTATAGAGTTTTCGAGGAAATTTTGTTTTTCATTTGTATCGTAATTATGGATAAACAAAATTTGTCTCACTCTGGTTTGGATCATAGAAATTCTTAATTTTAAGTAAATTTGGAGAGATCAATCAATCAATCAAATCACATTAAATGTCATTAGAAATCTATTAAAGTAATCTGTACTTTCACTTTACTTAAATTTAAATGAAAACAGTAGGTGTCTACGATGTACAAATTTATATTTGGCAGCATACTTTATTTGTACTTCTTCTATAAGTTAATTGAATATTCATAATTAAAATATTTTTGAAGGTCAAAGTAAGGCCGTTTGGTTTTGACACTAGGTCATTATAAAATTTTGACACCTATCGAGGTCTAGCTTTACATTCTAGGTCGAAAGAACGGACGCAACGCAGAGTAACCTTTTAAAAAATCGTTACATTCGTTTTATATAGACGTACACATGTATATATAAAAAATACTGCGTTTATGCATATTTTTATGGAAATAAATTATATTTAATAAAGTTTACTTTAAGGTAAATTAAACATATCTATACATACATATAAAAAATTAAAGGTTTTGTTTGTAATAAAATCAAAACAATAGTCTATGAAACGGCTGAACAGATTTTGACGTGTATTATGAGAAATAATTAAAGCCACTTTTTTTTTAGAACATGCGAACAAATTCGCGGACACAGCTAATTAATTAAATACTTAGTACTTGGGTTCATTGTAACTTGCTTTGGAATAAATAACTTTGGAGTTCCAAGACTCCATATTTTTTTCATAGATTGAAATTTTTGCTGAGCAGTAGGTAATGTTCTACCTTGCACAAATACCTGGACCTGTGTAATTATACAAATACTGCTAAGCGTAAAAATGTAGACATTAGAATGTTTTTACGTACTTAACAGCTTAATAGATTTGAATTGAAACTTGATATGTTAAATTGATTTCCATTGTGTTATGGTTATTGTAATTCAAAATAATATGAATTTCCGTTTATCTAAAAACTATTCGGGACCATGCAACGGGTGTTGCTAGTCTCGTAGTGACATATAAAATTACGTTCGTAGATATCTACTTGTTTGCAGTTACTTTATAGTATTTCAATTATATTTGTACCTCTAAATACTAGATACCAGTTTTTCGTACGTGTACAAACGTAAAGTAAGTAAAATATTGTGCATAGAGCGCATAGTTTGTTATAATACAATTCGCGACATGCAGAATCTAATTATATTTTTTATTCAATCCTGTATGCAATCAATATCCGGAACTCACGACAGTGGAGGTTACAATTAGCGGCTATACCTACATATTATAGACCATTGCTTAAGAACACCATGTCTGAAGGTCGTGGGTGTATTATCTGTTACAATCATAAACATTAGGTTATTGTATATTTGCTTACTATAAAATATTTAGTATTTAAATTGTTGCGGAATGTCTCAACGCCGTGTGTTTAGGGTCTTTGGTGGCATCCACTTGTTGCCATTTTACAGCAGTCTATAATCTTTGTCCGGGATCGTGTAGCTGATTTGTAAACATCAGGCACAGCTTTGGACATCAAATCGTATTTTTCTTTAGCAATTTATGGAGCATACTAATCCTATGTATTGTCAAGTAGGGGCTGCGTCCAAAAAAGACGGTTATAATAGACTACTTCACTGGCCAAATTGGGATTGATGGATTTTTCATACTATTTGTGGGCACTAACGTACTCTTTATGAGTATGTTAGTCAGGAGCGTTAGTCAGTAGATTAGTGATGGCTTAAGTATAAGATTCCGTTTCTCGTGATGTGTTGGATGTTCGAACCCTTGGCACGTATTAAATTCTTAGAAGTTAGTTAATTTTTATTCAGTTTAAGGGTGAAGTAAAATGTTGTGAGGAAACATATATGCATGAGAATCTTCATAAAGTTTTCAAATGTGTTTAGTATACCAATCCGTACTTGACCAACATGCTGGTACTCTGATAATCATTTTTATCATCTGCTCTAGGTTGATGAAGATGATCGTGATACATGTGACTATATAACGACTACACACAATTCAATTATCGTTTTTTTCATTCGATCAATTGCCGATAATTCGAATCACTTGCATGGGTCTTGGTACTGCTAAACTGTATAAATTCCGCGATGATTTAGTTGAAAACACGGCGGTGATAATCAATCATTTTTTCCATAGTACACAATGGATAATTCCCTCCCCCCCATTTATATGTCTTGTAAGTGCCGGATACACATTATTGGTGACGACCATCTTAGTCCTCAAGAGTAGGAACGCATCCGCGTCCATCCTTAGCTTCTGTTCTATTTGAGATTGGGCGTGGTTCTCCATGGGCTGCAGTGACCACTTAACATCAGGTGGCCTGAATGCCCGCTTCTTACTCTTTCACAATAAAAAAAAGTATAGCCAGCAAACGTAAGTCTCCGGCCAAACACAAGAGTAGTTTCACGGTAAGTTATGAGAGCGGCGGTGTTCTCGGTTAAAATATAGTTGTCCCAAGTGTCTCTCGTGTCAGTTTATGAAGGCGACGGTAAGGAGTTATTTTCGGTACCAAAAAGGATATGTATCACGCATACATTTCTTTGTAAAATCTTCAGAATTTTCCCGTGCTTCTCTAACATGTAAGATTTCGCAAAATTATTTCTAAATCCAATTAATTTCTAATACTCTCCTAACTTCGATGGACAAACGGATTTACTGTGTGGAAGATTTATTATTACATGATTTTCTAGTTATAGTAATGCTTGTTAAGGATTGTAAAGAAATTATATATCGACATTTAGCTCTATATAAATTACTGTGGCATAATTACTTATGTTACCATAAACATGCGCATCTTTATCCTAGACAGACGTGTTTGCAGTAATTAATGTGTACATGTATAAAATTAATCTTTGTTTGCCTGCTTACATACGTACGAGACCATTATCTTAGTCCTCAGGAAAAGTTTTGCATCTGTGATCAAATTCAGATGGAATGCTTATTTCAATTTTTTTATGCGAAAAGAGTAGCAAACGAGCATGCAAACCACCCCATAGCTCCATAGACATCCACGTACAACCATAAACATGGCTGAAATCCTATCTGAGCTCGAACGTAGATACGTCGCTACTCCTGATGACTAAGAGGGCCGGACCGCCTCGCTTCAAAGTGTAGCCGGCAACCGCACCTCTCCAACCGAAACACAAGTAATGCTTTATGGCGGATTATGAGGGC
>DWON01007526.1:0-12840 GCA_018251015.1 Phocides pigmalion okeechobee
ATTTAATATAGTTTAGGTTTATTTTCAAAAGCAAAAATGTGTTGTTTTACGATTTTTAAACTAAATAAAAATAAATATTATGTTTGATATTTTAAAATAATTTAGTTTATTTTAATTTCTAAATATTATAAAACTTCCTCCTTCGCGGCTCTGTCTGACGGATTTTCTCACAGTTTTCAACAACACGTACAGTGATTCCTGAGGAAGGTTTTGGCGCTTAATAAGTAAAGTTTTTTTTTTTTGGAAATTGGACGAGAAATAAATGGTTAAATTTAATATAGTAATTCAGTCGTTGTTCAAAATAGCTGTTGCTAATTGTTAGTTTTCGCAACTAGGTAATGACTGTATGCATGTATGAAAAAAAATAATGTAAGTAAATATAAACTCTATTACTCGAGCGAAGCTGGGCCGAGTAGCAAGTAAATTTTCATCTCGTTTTTCATTGTATAATACGCTACCTACATATAAATCGAGTTTTGTCTTTCTGTACCAGGTTAACTTTCAGTCAAAGATATAGGAAGTTGATGTCATGTGAGGTTACTTATTATAAAAAATAAGGTTTAAATTTAATATACTTATTAAGTGTTACTAACTAAACTTGCCAGCATATAATTACGTCACAGATTAATAAATCTATGACGTAATTTGTTACATGTTATGTACACGTGTAAATTGCGGATGCATTGCATTAATAAAAGCCCTAATAGTTTTTCTTGTATGTCCAGATAGCCATTAGACAGTATACTCACCGATTAACCATCGTAGAGTCAACTTACCCTGATGATGCTCTATTTTGGGGCGAAACGCGTGTTGGTACTAATATGTGTAAAGGTATATACCTTTAATTACATCACTTTTTCCTATCCGGGAGGGTGGGCATAGTGCATGCCTTGAAATATATACCATTATACATTGTGGTGGCGGATTGTTGCAAAGTAATTTTAACAACTTAATAGCATAGATTTCCGCAAAATAACACCTGATACTATTAAGTAGATAGTATGTTATTATTTTTTTATATAAAATATATAAATACTTGAAGGAAACAGAAGGAAGCCGGTTATATGTCCCCTTAAAATACCTTTTGCCTAATCCGGACATATGAATCCAATAGTATGTTTTAGCAAGAAGGACATGCCTCTCCTAATGAATACCCGCTTCCCGATCTGGACATATATTTAAATCCAGTAGTTTGTTGATTATAACAATAAGGACATGCCTCTCCTAATTAATGTCCCATGCCCCAGCCAGACAATAAAACCAGTAGAATATTGATAATACCAATAAAGACATGACTCTCATAACGAATGCCATGTACCCGATCCGGACATATAGATCCACTAGCATATTGATAATAGCAATAAAGACATGCCTCTCATAATGAATGCCCTCTGACCGATCCGGATGAATAAATCTATTAGTATATTAATAATGTCAATAAAGATATGCCTCTCATAATGAATGTCCTCTCCTCTATCTGTACATAAATCCAGTAGTTTATTGATAATAACGATCAGAACATGCCTTTCCTAATGAATACCATCCAGCCCGATTCGGACATGTAAATTCAGTAATATATTGGTAATATCAATAAGGATGTGTCTCTTCTAATAAATGTCATCTGCCCAATCCAGACATATAAATCTAGTAGTATATTCATAATAGCAATAAAGACATGCGTTTTCTAATTATGGCCTTATGCTCTTTCCAAACATATGAATCCAATAATAGATTGATAATAACAATAAGGATGTGTCTCTTCTAATAAATGTTATCTGCCCAATCCGGACATATAAATCTAGTAGTATATTCATAATAGCAATAAGGACATGCGTTTTCTAATTATGGCCCTATGCTCAAACTAATCATAGATTGATAATAACAATAAGGATGTCTCTCTTCTAATAAATGCCACCTGCACTATCCGGAAATATCAATCTAGTAGTATATTGATAGCAATAAATCACTTCCTTCTGCATTTATAATGCAATCGAAGTAGCTTTATAGACGAACGGAAATGTACGGGACGGATAAGATTTACAGCGCCATAACGTGATTTATTACTTCTGCTATCGGTACTTACACTGTTATGGCAATCAATTTGCTGCCACTTTGTATTGGAAATATGTATATATAACATACATAAATGTGGATATAAGGATATATATAACTCATTGCCTTCATAATCCGCCGTAACGCATTACTTGTGTTTCGGTTGTAGAGGTGCGGTTGCCGGCTGAACTTAATGCGAGGCGACCGCTTTAGTCTTCAGGAGTAGTAACGCATCTACGTTCGAGCTCAGATAGGATCTCAGTCCTGTTTGTGGTTGTATGAGGATGTCTATGGGTTAAGCAGTCGCAGCTTAACATCAGGTGTTCAGTGATGTTAAGTGGCCACTGCAGCCCATGGACAACCACGTCCAATCTCAAATAGAACAGAAGTTCTATTTAAGGATAGACACGGATGTGTTCCTACTCTTGTGGACTAAGATGGTCGCCTCCAATAATGTGTATCCGGCAACCACACCTCCCCAGCCAAAACACAACACAATATTTAATTTAATGTTTGCTCATCAAAATAAACTTAGGCACCAAAACCTTCTTCAAGAATCAGTCTACCTGTTGTTGAAAACTGAAAAATTTGTCCAGTACATGTCTGAGCTCATTAAGTTTATTGTAAATAGACAGACAGAGATGTGATGGGGGAATTTGTTTTATAATACGTAGAAATAATGAGTACTCCCAATTTTTTGAACCAGTTGTATGCCACATGGTCATGGTTAAACTGTTTACCGATGATCATGACATGAAACTGGTTGATGTAGCCTACTTTATTACTTTATTGATTGATTGTGTCTAATCTTTCAGATGACTGTAACTATCACCGGCAGTGGTGAGGAAGCCCAGAGAGTGAAGACGTTTATGCATAACGTTGGAAGGGATGAAATACGGAAACAACTTAAAGAATACATCCGTAGTCTGAAAGAGGAGTTCTCAAAAGGATTAATTCTTCCAAAAAAAGGTGAATCTTCAGTTAAGCCAGATAATGTATCTACAATAACCAGCGGTTTCAACAAGAAGATTAATATGGAGCCTGCAATATCAACCCAAACTAAACAAGTTGGATGTAAGTTGGATACGAAGACGATAGAATTAACTGAGACTTTCCAGTGCCGAGCACAAGAGTTCTATGATGCAATGACACGGATTGAGATGGTAACTGCCTTCACCCAAGGCCATGTGAAGATGGAAGCGGAGAAAGGAGGAAAGTTTGCCCTCTTTGGTGGCAATGTTACAGGGGAATTCAGAGAGTTGGTGCCAGGGAAGAAGATAGTACAATTTTGGAGATATAAGCAATGGCCTGATCAACATTTCTCAGAAGTTACATTTAATATTGAAGAGAAGGTGGGTAGTTTTTTAAATATAAAATTACTTAATTTAATTGCAAGGCATTTATATACACATACTCAATGTCAGAGTTGCAATGTTTTTTTTTATTTGAGAAGAGTAGCAAACAAGTATGCAAAACACCTGATGTTAAGTAATCACAGCCCTTAGGTACACAGTTACAACCACAAACATGACCAAAATCCTATCTAAGCTGGAACGTAGATACGTTGATACTCCTGAGGACATCACCAACTGAAACACAAGTAATGCTTTATAGCGAATTATGAGAGCAGCGGAGGTCCCTCCCCGGTCAAACTATAGTTCTCCCATCTTTAACTATTGTGCTTCTTCAATGAAAGCTATCAATACATCTTTGATCAGTATTTTATTCTACTGATAGTATTAATATATTCATGAATGATGTGGAATCCTAAACATAGGACAACATGCCAGATTGCCAGTTATAACTGTAACGAGCCAGCCAACCCGGCTTTAGCATGGTGTCTTACTGTTTTTCTTATCTTTTCTCTGCTACATTATGCTGTAAACCTTCTTCTTGAATCACTCTGTCCATTGATGAAAACCACATTAAAATACATTGTGTAGTTTGGAAGATCTAAGCATACGGACATTGAAAAGTGACTTGGTTTTATACTATGTATCTATTATGTAAAACACATGTACATAAATATGTTTGTTTCCACACGTAAAATATAAAAATAAAATAATCCAGATATATTGTAAATATTTGTGGGAATTATCATTAGGAAAGTTAGAATATTTGAAAAGGTTAGGGCCATTATATTGAGTTCTTAAAGTCACTCATTCTGCAAAAGCAAATTCCTCAAAATTAAGGAAGGAGTTGAAAGCAGTTAGAGGATATATAACACTAAGCTACTAAAATATTTGTATTGATAGGGTGAATACTCTAATTAAATATTTATGGCTTCCCTTCGTGGAATAATACTACAAGGCACGCCGTCGACTACGAGGAATTTCGATGACGCGTTGTTATTATTTGTCTACAAACACGTTTTTTCTTTTTAAATAAACAAGAAGTTGGATGTGTTTGATTGCATTTGAGTATTTTAGTCAGTTAATTCTATTGTGAAGAACACTTATCATCTGGAGTTAACTCTGGTAATTGGAGTCTGGATACCAATTGTTTGTTATTTTCAAACTGGAAAGGCAGTCCAATTTTTGACTGAATATTATCAGTCTTATTGACTTTGTAATAATTATGAAACCGCTGATCCACTGCAGGGCAGTCGTCTCTTGGAATCCACCACGTTAACCAATTTCAATATACAAGCACAGTTTATATTTCATACTATTTCTTTCCAGGATGACCACACACTAGTGACTTTGAAGCAAGACCTTGTACCTGCTGCAGAGGTGGACAAAACCCAGGATAATTGGAAACGTTACTACTTTGACAGCATCAAGCGAGCGTTTGGCTTTGGCGCTTTCCTGTGATCGCATGCCAGTTTAGGTTAATTAGGTTGGTGGTTTTACTTAATTCTAGCTACCACCAGCTTTTAGATACATATGGGCCTCTCTTAGTATGGAAAACTAACATAGTCATTTGTAGGCAACATGTTGGGGACTTTTACAGACACATTTTTACTGTCTGTATGTGTGTTGCTGTTCCAGCTAAAAATACATTTATAAGAAACAAACTCCCATATCAATAGGGTGTTGCAAATTGAATTTAATATTATTTGCTTAACACGTTGAATGCCATGTCGGACAATGTTGAGGTGTTGTCGGACAACATTGTCCGACATGGTGTTCAACGTGTTAACTAATATTCGATAAATTATTCTATTGGATAAGTATTTTGTGTTGTTATGTTCACATATGGAACTAACACATACATTTTCACCGTAGACCTTATGCCGTACACTGAATTTGTAACTTTGTCATATCTGGCCATGCAGAGCATATCTTGAAGGTTATATGTAGATGAGAATCTAAGATTTTTGAAGTAGCAATGGGCTGTCTACATAGTTCAAACTGTGAATCTGTGTTCATGCACTTGTCTGTGTATATGACCATGCAGTCCATGAAACAGAAACTTCTGGTATACTGAAGAACTATGTCCTTAAGTTTATATTTATTTATATTAATATTTATAATAATAATACATTTATAAAAAAATATATTTATAAAAATATGTAACAAAGCACTTTAAATTTCAGGTTGAATTGTACCAGCATCACGCAAGATGAATATAATGAATTACCCGAATGCACTTAGCTATTTCTATTTTGTACTTTTTGTACTATTACTGTGATTTACCCAACACGCGTGTGCTTTATTAATCTATCTACAGGACAGATATCAAGTAATACCCTCTAATATGGCTGTAAATTACATCACTTGTAATGTTACAAATTTAGATTAATGTAGTACACTTAATCACGTTACATTACAATATGGACTGCTTGTAGTTTAAAAATTTACTGTCTCAAGTGTATTAATAAGTAACTAAAGGCTAAATTAATAATCAACTTGTAATGTAACAACTTTGATAATTGTTATGGATATTCTGTAGTT
Organism: Phocides pigmalion okeechobee; assembly: GCA_018251015.1. Classification (NCBI taxonomy): domain Eukaryota; kingdom Metazoa; phylum Arthropoda; class Insecta; order Lepidoptera; family Hesperiidae; genus Phocides; species Phocides pigmalion. The sequence goes on from DWON01007526.1 coordinate 5,949, forward strand.
TAAAACATTACAAGGCGCAACATTTCTAGCAATACTTGCAAAACACAGCACAACATTACATTACAACAAGCATTGTTTATAACTTACCATCATTTCTTAGTTCATGATCACTGTAATATTACATCTTTGATAATTGTAATAGATATTATGTACATTGTAACATTACAAAGTGCACCGTTTCTAGCATTACTTGCAAAATATAGTACTATATTACATTACAACAAGCATTGTTGACATTGATCGCCTATAATTAGGGCTTTATGTAAATGTTATACAAGATGCCATGTCTCTTGTCCGCAAGAATACAGTATTAACTCTAAAAATGTACTTTTCAGGAGAATCAATTAAAGTTTTAACGTACTTTTTTTAGTCGAACTGTATCATTAATTCAGTTAGTACCAAATTTTGACATGATATTGTATTCTTCTGGACAAGCGATGTGTACGTTTCGTTGGCAATCCTAAAATAAAGAAATAAATAAATTGTCTATATATGATCATCAATAGTGTTTAACAAATATGGTCTGGCAAGATTAATGTGTACTAGTATTACAACTTCCATAAATGCAGTATGCTACATTACAATATGAATAATTTAAAATGTTACAAATTACTCTAACTATGTGTCAAGCGTCTGTAACAAATATTTTTGTAAGTTACTTGTAATGTCACAAATATGATCATTAAAGTATGCTAAATAGCACTATTTTAATGTGAACTGCTTTTTTATGTGAGAAGCGTAGCAAACAAGCATGCAAACCACCTGATGTTAAGTAGTCGCAGCCCATAGACAACCACGTATAACCACAAAACACGACCGAAATCCTATCTGAGCTCGAAAGTAGATACGTAGTTATTCCTGAAGACTAAGATGGTCGCCTCGTTTCAAAGTGTAACCGGCGACAGCAAGTCTTCAACTGAAACACACGTAATGCTTTACGGCGGATTATTTGAGGGTGATTTTAATGTTATTATTTTTTAAATTAATAATGTGGAAGTCATACAAATAATACCATAGAGATTAAAGTCACTTCTAATGTTACAATTTTGATTTTTTACCTTACTGTATTATATTACAATTACCACCGTTTGTAACATTATTAAAATATGCAAAATTATCTATTAGGCGAGGGGTTGGCAACCTGCGGCTATTTCATTAAGATATTATTTTATTGTCAAATCTCTTATAAATGTACCCATAGATATCTGCCAGTGAAGTCATGTCAGATATACAATTTTTTAAAATATTTTTAATAGCTCTTTAAAATATGGGACAACCTACAAATTATAACTTTTGGCTCTTCCGTCTTAAAGGTTGCCGACCCCTGTGTTAGGCGCATGTACCCTTCCTTACAGCTATTTAAGCAATATGTAATGTTCTATTTCCGATAGTTACAGTGCACAGAATTGTAAACATTACAAATGTAACGATTGTAACATTATCAATGTTAATTCATGTTAATTGTGTGTAATCATTACATTATATTAAAATAATAAGTAGGAACGTTACAAAGAGAACAGTTGTGCTACGTTGAACCATATTTATATTAGAAAATGAATAAGTGCGCAGTTCTTAGTATTATCTCTTGTCAAACTCATGTAAGGAGATCTAAGTTGACCTTACATGTAAATATTCTACCGGTACCTTCAGTTCCCATGCCATAAGTTATTTTTTATAGCGAATGAGTAAGAAACGGGCATGCAGGCCACCTGATGTTAAGTGGTCACTGCAGTCCATGAACAACCACGTCCAATCTCAAATAGAACATAAGTTCTATTTGAGGATGAATGTGGATGCGTTCCTACTCTTGAGGACTAAGATGGTCGCCTCTAATAATTGGTATCCGGCAACCACACCTCAACCGAAACACAATACATGAAGAACATGTTGCTTTACGGCGGGTTATGAGGGTGGCGGTGGTGCCCCGAGCGAGCTCTAACGGCTCTACCACCTTCAAAGATATATTTCCTTAGTAATAGCATATTAGCGTGATGATAGTCAGATAGTTACACGAATATATTATATATCTCCATTGCTGTAATTATATCAATTTTGATGCTCATAATATGTATTACTTTTTTTAAACATTGATAATAATATAATATGTGTGTTTAGGGCCTCTTTTACCGTTTGAGATACCGTAACAATATTTTGCTTTGTTATTTTAAGGTGTGTCAACAGAAATATAGTTCAAAAAGAGCCCTTTTAAGGATAAATGAGTAGTGTGTAGGGTTTTAGGTTTGTGTACGGAATCCAGTGAGCTACTGAGTCGGGCTTTAGTCCATCCACAGATTTGAATTGTTAGGTTGCATCGGCAAGAAGTGAATGGCCTAAGCGCATGCTCTTTTATGAAAGTCATTTTGCGTAATGTCTATTCAGAAAGTCTTGGAATTAAAATCTTATCTTCTCATAAAGAAAAGAAATACGTTATGAGGAAAGGACATGCACTTAGTAAGAACATTATGAGGAGAGGACATTATAAACTTTTAAAAGAATTCGATTTATAAGAAAAAAAAAATCCAAATTTAAATATTGTTTTTCATTACATTTCATCATTTCATTGTATTTATATACACTTAATTAATGTTAAAGATGCAATGTAAAATCAGTTCAATGGTTTTGAGAGCTCTTTGGCTATGATAGACCGGGAGAAAAAGCCGGTGAAAAAAAATTGAGGAAAATGTTTTGAACTTAGAAAAACTTTTTTGAGGATACGACATTATATTCTGTTACTATTGAATCATCAATCAAGATTTATATATAAAGCCAACCATTATATTTGATATCTATGTTGTAGAATGAGATCTTAGTTCAGAATCGAATATGCTCGAGCTAATGTTATTCGCTTATTCCTTAAGTAGCTACTGTAATGTGTACTGTGTTTTTTAATTTATGGATTGATCCAATAAATTATGATAGGTATAGCATGATGTTTTTTATTTATTATCCTGTACCATTTTTATTATAAGGGCTCAGGGAGTCTGCTCAGGTCCCTGAATACACACTGTCCTCGAAAGGTATATAATGCTGACACGATGGAAGATATTTGAAGTGAAATCTTTTTAAACTGGCGTCAGGACACGTGAGCTGATCGAAATTCGTAACACAGAGAGAGTAGACCGCCAGTGCGGCGTATTACAGGAAGTATCCCCCTCTCTTTCTACTGCCCGGCGAAAATGTATGCCTCGAAAGAGTACACTGTATTATATATACTGGGTTTGCCTGCGCCTGCTGTTTCGGTTAGGCTGCGCAGGGCGTGTGTTACAGCGTGCTACGCGTATCCATGGATGGTGACTGCTGATGGTTCGACCGTCTGTTTGATAGCCCAATAAATGAATATTGTATTTTACCACATAAATGATAGTAGTTTTATATTGATATTTAAAGCAATACGTGCAAACTGATTCTCTAACCATTCCAAAATATTAGAAATGAACAACGTTATTGTTCAAGTTTTCACTTCTGCCGGCACTCCCGGAGTGCAACCCGTTGATTTTTTTCTATTTTAGGCAGTCACTACGAAGTTTTAATAGTTAATTAAACAAATCCTTTTAAAAAAAGGCCTATTATTAAAACAGGGGTCCCTTATATGATAACATACATAGTTTGAAACGGCTTAACTTAAAGTTGAATTAAAATATTTTGATGCTTTTGGTCTTGAATAACCGTCAATATTTTTAAATTGAATTTAATATGTCACTTACCCATATCATTATTCATAATCGGCCGTGAAACAACTGTTTGGTTCGGTTGGAAAGGTGTAGTTGCCGGTTACACTTCAAAGCGAGGCGACCATGTTGGTACTTATGTGAGTAGTAACGCATCTGTACGATTTCAGATAAGACTACGCTGGTTTTGCTGTGTTTATTTGCGGCTATACTTGGGCTGCAGTGACAGGTGGCCTGCATGTTCGTTTGCTATTCTTGTATAAATAAAATTATTCTCGAGTGTCACTGAATTTAAAAACACAAATACGTATTTAAAGATGAGTTGTATTTGGCTTTATGTAGGCGTCCTGTTCTTCGTATAGCGTTGGTTGAAAATATCCATGGTTGGCAGTGACTACCTAAAATTCTACACAAAAAACACAAAACTATTACAGTGAGAATTAGATCGCAAAACAAAATTACGAAAATATTTACGACGTACTCAGAAATCTTTGGCAGCGATTACATAGATCTTCATTTAACTAATAACCTCTGCTATCATTGCTAGTTTTGTCCTATATCTAAAAAAACATAAAAAAAAAACAATATAATCATGTGTTTCGACATTGACCTGACATGCATTAACAATTATTGCCTAATACTAACAAAAAAGCGCATAATAAACTAGCAATGGAAATCGATCAAGTGTGAAGTACCATGGAAATATCAACGATATGTTTGTATACGCAGAAAAAAGTTTATCACTGTTGACCTGTGTAAGGCCAAACGTTATCGTCTGTCCGTCAGTCTTTCTTAAACCTTCGGACAGTGAGCATGAAGATATTGTTGCTTTGTGCGTTTTTGCCGTTTGTGAGTTAATTTTTTTAATTACCTTATTTACATTACACACCTACTTATTATCATCCGCTCGTAGTTTCAGATCATGAGATTGGCAATATTTGAATTTTGCGCTCAAAGATACGTCTGTACTATTTTACTTTATATGTTAAGTTAGAGGTATCGTTCCTTATTTGTGGGGGCTAACGTAATCAAATCTAAGTTTTCTTTGTATATAACAGCACTAAGTATACAAACCACTAGCTTTTTAAGCATACAATGAGGCGCATGCTATGCGTGCTTGTATACTTAACATTTTGACTAAGGCGCTTATATATTAGATCGGATCTGCGTTGCGGGAGGCGACACTAAACTGGAGCAAATTTATCTACACTGAAGATGCGTCGCCAATTCACTGAAATATTGATTTTTTTTTGCATCTGTATCATCTACGAATCCACGGACGTAATGTCCACCCCCAGTCTTGTAGCGCCGACGTAAATACAGCACTTTTAGCTCGTGATCCATACAGATTATCCGTACAACACAGATGTATACGAGCCGCACGCGCGTTGCGCCGCGGATACACAGTGTACGCTGTACCGAAAATGTTAAACAAATGCTGTTTGACAAAGCGTATTATAAAACAACAAGCCCTTAATAACAGGCTTACTAGTCAATGTTTGTAATTTTTGTTATATCCCGTATAACAAAGCTACAGTTACGCATGCTTGGTTTTAATTGTGTTTTTGTGTGCAAAATGTGTTCCTGGTTTTGTCCCTAGTAGTCGCAAGTTCGGTCAGACCCTAGTTACAACCCTGAATTTTATGATTAGCTGTACACTCGATTTTAAACATAATAAGTTTAGGCGAAGAAAAATGATACGAGAAATAAATCGAAATCTGCTTAGCCCTTTAGATATCGCATACAAAACTGTATCCTAGTTAGCTTTAGCTTTAGTTTTAGTGCGTTAGTTTACTGCCTACAAAATAAAATATTATTTAAAAGAATGTATCTGTGTATAAATTTAGTATGGTTTTTTCAATACTATAAATAATCTCTAAAATGATTTATATCCACTCGGTAGGGGTCTATTACGAACTGCAAAGTGCTTATGTTAGTCCAAAATTAAAATTTGTGTTGCATGATATTATAATTGAAAAGTTTCAAATAATGATCCTTACAAACCAAAATTCGATGTGATCAAAACCGTGTTTTACGAATTCTGATTGTTATATAAACAAGAATTATTATTTATTTATTTATGTTTCTTTAACGCGAAAAATAATGTTTTAGTGTACCTCGAATTTTGTACATAACTTGCTTGACTTTTGACTCTGATTTAAGCAGTTGATTCGAAAATGCGTTTAAAAAAGCAGGTCTGCATTTTAATTTATCTACGAAAAATTGTATTTTATATGTTAAGTGATATTCTTAGTAAATTCTATAACTATGTAAGAATATTTTTGTAATATGTTATCTGTGTTGCAACAAATACTATTTTGAAGAACAAAGAACAAGTTTCCGTAGTGTAGCGGTTATCACGTGTGCTTCACACGCACAAGGTCCCCGGTTCGATCCCGGGCGGAAACATGTTTTTTTGGAATATATTACGTTAAAGACTGATTGCGAAAAATACTGTTAACATTGCAGCCAAAAATATACTTTACAAATAAAGAGTATAATTTTATTAACACTTTCCTGCGGTGTACAACACTACTGTGTATTATTTGGCGTAGCGCGCTTGCGGCGTGTACACACCTGGCGAATAAAAGAGCTTTATTTACGTCGGCATTACAAGACTGGGGGCGTATCTGTTTTCGTCGATAATGCACAAATGCTAAAAAAAAATATTTCAGTGAATTGTCGGCGCATCTTCAGTCTACAGAAATAAGCTCCAGTTTAGTGCCACCTCCCGCAACACTGACCAACTCAAAGTGTTAATATAATATAAAGGTAGACGAAGTCGCTAGTACCCACTAGTTGGTATATGTTTGTATTTCTTAACAACTGGTTACAATAACAATGTCACAATTACCTATAATAGTGCCTATACAAAGACTTATAAATAATGTTATTATGAGTATCGAGACCTTTACCCTGAGAAATAAATTACTTCCGAATGTTCTTAACGACCATTGGACTGAAGGTTTCTTTGTAAGTTTTGTTGTAAAGTTTACATCATCTGATAGGCGAATTTAGCTAGTTACATAATAAGCATTCTGAATTTTGTGGTAAAGTTTACATAGTTTGACACGCAAATTTAGGAAGTTACATAATAAGCATTATGAATTTTGTGGTAGTTTACATAGTTTGACAGGCCAATTTAGCAAGTTACATAATAAGCATTATGAATTTTGTGGTAAAGTTTACATAGTTTGACAGGCGAATTTAGGAAGTTACATAAT
>DWON01007527.1:0-12838 GCA_018251015.1 Phocides pigmalion okeechobee
CGTAATGTAAAGGGATATTTTACATTGACTCTTATGGACAATTCAAGGGGATTACAAAGAATTTGTTAAATCGAGGACATCGTTATATTGAGATACATTATATTAAGGTTGCACTGTATTTACTAAATAAAATAAAGTACATATCTAATTATCACATGTAATTTTTTTATCCGAAACGAAGCAATAAAATAACCATATTATATAACCAATAAAATAACCAGTATTAGAAACAAAATTCATATTTATTATATGTATGTGATAGTGCCGGTCCTAAACTCAAATTCAATTATATGATAATGACGCAATTTTAAAATACATAAATGCCGGAACAAATCTATTTCAAGATATAAATGCCCAACAAATATGTGATATTATTAAATTATAAAACAATTTTCACGCCATAATAATATAACCACGCAATATAACCAACGAAGATAGCCTAGTGGTTAAGATTACGACTCCTAGCACGAAGGTCCAGGTTCGAATCCTTGGTACGCAAATTTTTTTTAATAAAGTTGTATTCGTATTCCCGACAGGTATGATAGATTAAGATTTTTCTGGATATTTTTTTTTTGTTAGTTTCCACAACACCGATGAAAAAGCGATCCTTCTGTGGGACTATAAGTGCAGAAAATGTATTTAATTAACAAAGACATTTTTTAATTTTACAATTCTACACTGTTAACTATTAAAAATTATGTTTACTGCATTTAGTCATACATATATTGACAGACAAATCGTCCCTTGATCATGATCAGGATGTAAGAGCTCTCCCGGGCACTGCATCAGGGAGCTGCAGCGCTAACACAATAAAATATTAAAACAGGTAACACGCGCATCTGCAAACATCCCTGATGCACTGCAGTACCGAGGTAACCCCATCAACATCCTGAAACCATTATTATACCGGACTCGAAGAGTTATGGTTATGTTATGGTCGTTTCATTTAGCAAAGTAATTATTATTATCATTATTTTTTATATGTGAGAAGAACAACAAACGAGCATGCAAACCACCTGATGTTAAGTAGCCGCACCCCATTGAAGTCCACGTACGACCACAAACACGACCGGAATCCTATCTAAGTAGCCGGCAACCGCACCTCTCCAACGGAAACACAAATAATGCTTTACGGCGGATTATGAGGACGGCGGTGATACCTCCCCGGTCGAACTGTAATTTTCCTTTATTGTTATGGTTGCTTCATTTAGCAAAGTAATTAGCTAGTAAAAGTGTCGGAGTCGAAAAGCGACAAGAGACAACATAAAGAACCAAATAACTTTCTTCACACGACTACATGAGCGGTGAAAGTGCGAGACAAATACTTATACAAAGCAGAGAAAATGCTTACCAATAGCTTCGAGAAATCACAATGGTTTAAAACACATTGGTAATTATTATGCTGGCAATGTTACTTCTTAACAAATCGTCTTGACTTTGACTTACGAAGACGCGTAAAATTTCCAAATCTCACCTAAATGCTTTCGAAATTAAGAGCTTGGCGCGACTCACCGGAATCTTGGCAAAGCCAAATCTTCTCCCCATCTGTTTGCAAATTTGTGTGTGACACACTAACATACATGTTTCCCAACTGTACATTTTAACAGTTAAAGGAAATCCTTAACCCTATATAGCTATGAGATACAAGACGATACGATATGCAATACATTTTGTCGTCTTAGACTGAATTTAAGAAATATTTATACCAACGGTCCGAATGTCAATAAGACAGAACTCTCATAATCCGCCGTAAAGCATCACTTGTGTTTCGGTTGGAGAGGTGCAGTTGCCGGCTACACTTTGAAGCAAGGCGACCATCTTAGTCCACAGGAATAACAACGTATCCTATCTGAGCACAAACGTAGATAACGTTCGAGCTCAGATTTCGGTCGTGTTTGTGGTTGTACGTGGATGTCTGTGGGCTGCGACTAGTTAACATCAGATGGTTTGCATGCTCGTTTGTCACTCTTCTCATATATATATATATATATAAAAGATATACCAACAAGTTAGATAAACCAAACAATGGTTAAAAAAACGTAATCAGACGTTACGCATAACGATGGAACAATTAATAAAACAAAAAACTTTTATGATAATTACGTACACAAACACGTCACATGACATCTAGAAAAACATATTATCGTGTTTATCGACAATCTACAATTACAAGTTACAAGTATAAAAATTTAAACCGTGCAATTACTATGGGAATGCAGAAAAACGGCTATCAATGGTCCTCTAATGGTAATTGGACTGAAGACGTGTACTGCGTCAATTCGCTTGAAGACTGTTATTATGAGACCTACCGCGATTGGAGCTTACACTTAAGTTAGTTAATTAATTACTCACATAATTAACCAATTAAATTATTAACCAGCTTTTATGGAAAGTGATGTCGACGGTAGACTAGTGGTAAGATTGCAACCTCTCGCACGGGAAAGGAGTGGAGTCCACATCTCTAAGTCTGGATTTCTCGTCACGGGCGATAAGTGGGTTTCAAATCTCTGGGACGCGCCTCTGTTTAGAACTTGTGTTATTGTATATACATATTGGAAATTAATAATCACTTGTTTTAATGGTAAAGGAAAACATCGTGAGGAAACCTGTAGCGGCAGTGCAAGTACCGCACATAAAATTTCAACATCATGATTTCGACATTTCGAAATCATGATAGAACAAGGATTATGCCGCCCAAGCAAAAGCCCTTACAAGCCATGCAACTGGTTTGAAATATCGACAATCAAAAATAAAAAATCGTTAATCGTGAGTAACCGGTATACAGTAAAATGTCTTGTATAAGCCTTCTCATTCTGACAGGTCACCCGTGCGCAAGATTATTAGAATTCACGCATCTTTGAGAACTTTATGGAGATCTGACAAACATGTATGCTTCCTCACAATGTTTACTAAGCCTCGTTAACAAATAATAATCAATTTGTAATACCAGTGCCAGTGCCAGTGCCAGGAATTCGAGCCCTGAACTCTTTGCGTGTGCTATCATTGCTACTATCTTTTAATATTAAGGCGCCAATTTGAACACTGATAGGGTAATTTAGAAAAAGGTACATAAAATACATGTAAATAGCATATTATGTTCACCACAACACCAACAACAAATGAGTGTCTTTTTGAGGGCCATGACGGAACAATGTGAACATGACATTTGTTTATTAAAATCGGTACGAATATGACTAGTTTATTAATTAATTCAGTTCTATTATGCAGATGTAGAGGCAGGCGACGATCAAATCGGGCCATTGTGTGGGTGCATTTTTCAGGGGTCCTCGTTTTAGGAGCCAAATGGCTACAAATAAACTCTTGTAAAGTAGCCATATCCATCTGTCCGTCTGGCCTTATATGACAGCTAAAATTACTCTGAAAACTATTAGCGTAGACTTAGAAATTTTGAAAATACTAACGTACCATTTACTACATAACGAGTATTCGCAATAAACCGTATAGCCGTGACTACGAGCCATGCAACGTTTTTGAAAAACGTAAAAGAAGTAGACATTGAAAAACATTTAACAAAAACTGGTTTGTTTAAGACGATAATAATATATGATTTATGTGGTCACTAACTTTAGATTCAAATAGGTAAAATACCTAAGGTACTATTAAATGTAATATCTATTTTTAAAACCAATTACAAATAATGCAGATTATTTTATGTTTTATTGTTGTACATATTCTCAGATTAAATCTCGTTTTTAAATTTTTGATTGCAGTAAACTAATCTATTTAACTAAGCAATAGATAATATTAAGCAATAGATAGATTATATAGTTCACCAACGGTTATTACATTTATCTCTTAATCCTTAATTTTTCACTAAATATTAACTAAAAATGTACAACCAATTAAAGGTAAACATCGCATGTTTGCAAACATGTTTCACATTTATGTTAAATAATTAAAACAATTAAAACGAATTAAATGAAAACTAAGCACAACATACAATATAAAGAGGACGACTTTTCGGAAGCGGAAGGGTCTTTTCGTGGAACCCACATGCATTTGACTCTATGCACGGTACTACGGAACTGTTCTCTACGTACAGAGCACGCACTTGGCTGAATTTTTTAATGTTACCAATCAAGCTGATTGCGGGCTGCGCCAGATAGCGTGATCTCGCGCAAACCGATCGGAATGCAACAGTTTATAATGCAACGTTATATAAAGCCTACTATTTAGATGACGGACTACTTTTTATGTAGGAAATAGTAAGCATTGTGTGCTTATCATACTCTTTATCGCATTGAAGAAAGGTATTTTAATTAACGTATCATTAATACTAATAATATTAACTAGTAACTAGTAACAGTAATATTAACTAGTGTAATTGGTACACTGTTCTAGAGAAAAAGTTAAGCAACGTAATAAAAATACGCATTAATAATTTATTGTCACATTCTTGACAGACATCGTTAATAATGTACGACAAGCCTTTCGAAAAATATGGTTACTTTTTCTTTTATTTGTCTCAAAGCAAATCGCTTTGTAGCTATCGCTATATTAATCGCTATTAGTTAAAAAGTTTAAGTTAAGTTACAAAGCTCCCCATGTTTATTTTACAATTTCGCAATTTCTTTTTCTTATTTATACTTTTTAGTTGTTTTTTTTCAAAACCGTTCTTTTTACTTTTTTTAAGTAATATTTATTTTTCTTGTTTATCCATATTATTGCATTGTGATCGGCCTTTAATACATGTGTAAAGTTTCAAGTTAATCAGACATCTGGAAATTCGTGAAAATTATACTCAAAGATTCCAATACGTACATACAACTCATGCTAATAAAAGCGTATTAAAAAGGGTGACTGAGATTCAGATTTCAACGAATATACGAAACCGCTGAACCTATAATCCTAAAATTTTGCAGATATTCAGATTTCAGAGATTCAGATCATTATTTAGCATTAGTAAGCACTAAGAATGGAATCTTGGTAGTTCCATCCCACGGGTGGCAAAAAGGATATGCTATAATATTGCTAAAAAGCCACTTGCAAAAGATAATATTTCGAAAAGATACATTTATATTTGTTTTAGTTGCATTAAAGAAAATGGCGTTGTAAATATACAAAACTTTTTTAATGCGTTATATTTTTTCAAAATTACTCTTTGCTTATAATTTTCTTTTAAAAATATTATCGAAACAAATAATCTTTTTATAAAAATGTATATATGATTAGTCAAGTAATCGATAAGATTTTTATTTCCCATCAATATTTCTGGTTTATTTATTTTTAGCCTCTTCTATTAAAAACGGAAAGCAGATGCAATATGATGGCAATTCTAATTCGGATTCTACCCACGTGTCTGGACTTAACGTAGGTAATTATTCGTAAAGGCAAGTCACGAAGGTCCAATAAACAGTTCACACATGCCTGGCAAAAATACAAAGAAAACAATTACTCCCAGAGTCTAGTGACAGTACTCGGACAGAATACGAAGCGAAACTCCTTAAAGCTAGTGTAACATTCCAATCGACGACTACGAGCATTCCATTTGATCTAAAACTTTGATCTAAAGGTGGAAGAACTATAGTTCGACCGGGGAGGTACCACCACCGCCCTCAGAATCCGCCGTAAAGCATTACTTGTTTTGGTTAGACAGGTGCAGTTGCCTGTTACTCCTGTAGTCCTCAGGAGTAGCAACGTGTCATGTTCGAGCTCAGAGAGGTTTAGGTCGTGTTTGTGGTTGTACGTGGATGTCTATGGGCAGCGACTACTTAACATCAGATGGTTACTCTTCTCAAATGTAACAAAAAAAAGCGTCAATGCGGAGTTTTTACATTTTACTCTGACAGGTCACCATTTAAACTTTTGTAATTGAATATATTTCGAACCAATTGTTTGGATCGTCGTCGTCATTTGTAAGTGAATCGGTAACCACACCGATTTCTACCGAAACACAAACTCCACGCTAGAAATGGGTATGGCGGTAGTACCCCCCGACCAAATCGATTTTTAAGGGTAGTTGAACCTGTAGGTTCCTCAAAATATACCTTATAAAAAAGACTAAACAAAATCGATTACTTTACATAATGTACAAATTATCAATAAATTAAAAATAAATCGATACTGTTCACACGAAATTGATCGGTCGCGTGTAAAATCGATTCGGTAAATGATAAACATATTACAGGATTGATTCCGGCACGTGAGTCGATGATGTAGAAAGTAATCGAGTGTGTACAACGTTACAATCATCCCGACAAGCGCATTTGATGGGTTTTGTAAACGTGGAACGACAACACACTGACACGATAAATCAGTTTCTACCATTTATGTTTTATGTAACAGTCGTAACGATTATCTAGCGTGTTAACACTTTAACTGCTGCGCTCATATATTGCGTCGGTTCGGCATTGCGGGAGGCGGCACTAAGCTGGAGCTGTATTTTGTAGACTGAAGATGCGACGGTTCATTGAAATATTTTACTTTTAGCATCCGTGTAGCATTTACAAATACACAGATGTTTCCCCCGCTGTCTTCTAACGCCGACGTTGATACACCACTTTTATTCGCCCGTAAACCATACCAGATGTGCGCGTACACAAAGGGTGTGTACAAGCCGCAAGCGCGTTACGCCAAGTAACTCACAGATGTGTACGCTGCAGGGAAAGTGTTAAGCGTTCACTGCCGCTATAGACATATGTTACTAAGTTCATGAACACCGGGACTCTTACCGGAAGAGTATTACCAATGACCAAGATGGAAAATCGTGATATAACGAATCTACCACATTCTTCACCAACACATTACTGATGCTATCATGTCATGTCATAAACTGACTTGCGACCATTGAGCTGTATCTACTTATCCCAAGTATTTCGAAGACAAAAACGACACCCAATTTTGTTCAGTGTCTCGCCGACCAGATGTTATCTGTATAACCAGTAACCGGACCAGTACAACATGACACATTCTTGCGTAACACGTTAATTGTTATAATATGTTTAGAGCAGGGCTGCTTGCGAAAAATGACAAAAAATATGAATTACTTTTTAAAAACGTTTCTATAAAACTTCAATAGCCGTATAATAATGAAGCGATCCTTTAAAATTATGACTTACCTTTTTTGTGGAATGAAATTAAAAATCGAACTTTCCTTTACATTTTCGTTGCTGCTCCTGATCATAAAGACTTCATGATCAAAAGAAAATGTAAGCATTTGATTTTTTTCACCTTAAAAATACGCATAGCGTGGTGACCTACACTTAAACTGCGAAGCTTCCATATTTTCGTATGTATTAGTACGAAAATGTTGATCAATGCAAAAATGCATGGTTCATCAATTCAAATGTCATTTGTATTAGAATAACATGATTCTAATAATTTTACTTAAATTAATCTATTATTTAAAGTTTAAAATCAATCCTTCGTGCATTGGGACATGTCGGATATAAATTATTACCTTCGGAATCGCTAGAGGAACCTCGAGACAGTCGTCGTTAGGGCGTCACATAATTCTATATTGCAAGTCTGCAACGCACACTTTTTTATCACGAAAGAATAAGAAACGGGCATGCAGGCCACCTGATGCTAAGTGGTCAATGTAGCCCATGGACAACCTCGTCCAATCTCAAATAGAACAGAAGTTCCATTTAAGGATGGACGCGGATGCGATCCTACTTTTGAGGACTAAGATGGTCGCCTCCAATTATGTGTATCCGGCAACCACACCTCCCCAACCGAAACACAAGACATGAAGAACATGTTGCTTTAGGGCGGGTAATGTGGGTGGCGGTGTTACCGTCCCGGGCGAGCTCTAACGGCTCTACCACCTTTCATATATGCCACACTTTCATATATGCCAACCCTAAATAACTTCATGTATACACACAGAGACTGGTTTTTAATATATTTTATAGCACATTTGCTCCTTCACATCCTAGCATTTGTTATTTGTCTAGAGTTCATTTAATATCCGCCTACACAACACTAAATCTAGTTCTTTCGCAGACCGGTTGACTTCTGACCTTAGAATAGTGAAAAATGGAAGCAATAACATTATTACTTTATTATCGCTAAATTATAAACATAACAATAAAATAAAAAAATAATCCCATTAAAAGCTTATTGCAATTTCATTTCGTGCTACATCTTCACACCCTGAGACGTCGTCACGCACCATCTCTGCGGCTGGCATGTCACCAAAACTAATTTAATGATCTGTATAAATAATTAAATTGTAACTAATCGTTGTCTGTACACGGAAGGTATATGAGAACTATTATTAGAAATCAAAACATAACTTATTATTATTTTTTGTTTGTTTGTTTGTTTATTTGTGCATGTTTACAAGCTCATTTTAAACACGGCTTAGCCGATCTCGGCGCGGTTTCCATGAATGAATTTCAATCAGCTTAAGTAAGTTAAGTAACTTCAGTGTTTGGTTCATTTTAATCGAGCAATGAATAAAAACTTATGTCAATTTAAAAATTGTTAAGTGTGAGTTCATATTTTTTTTGTACTTTATGCATATAACTCTTTCCTGTTAAGAAATCTGGAAATATTTTCCATGTTTTTTTTAGAGATTTCAATTTTAGAATTTATGGTCGCAGGCTAGTTCTAAATACGATGTCTGCTGTAAGTTGACCAGGAATTAGATATTCTGCTGTCCATACTGGTTGCAGATCAGAGTGACTGTAAATATATAAATAATATTGCAGTGTCATCTTGTTTTGGTATTTCAAGTAGTGATTCAATCGGTGCACAAGTTTGTGATATGCTGTACCATAGACATAGGGGTCAATATAACCAATCAAATTTTAGGCGTTACGAAGTTCACCAGGTCAATTTGGCAAATTAATAAAGAAGTTAACATTCCAAGTTTCTTTAGAACTTAAAAACTACTGTTAAAGAAAATATTTAGTACATTAGTATCATATCTTTACCTTTTCTTCTGAAACTAAATTTATCCCTATTGAATAAAATTGTACAATTTTGATTATTGAAACGTGAATAAATTAATTCAGTTGTACAACTGTAATCTCATATATGAAATGAACTGTAATCACATAGAAAAAATAGAAAAATATTTTAAATTACGTTACCTTACTACATATCTGGGTTAATCAAGCAATTCCGGATCTTACCTGCAATAAAAAGTCACTTATTAAAATAAATATTAAAAATACACATAATAATAATTACAAAAGAATTTTAAAATCACAGGAGGAGCAACGCGTCTACGCGAATTTTATTTATATGTCACGAGTAGCAAGCGAGCGTGCAGGCCATCTCATGTTAAATATTTGCTGCAGCTCATGAACATCCATACCCATATAATTGGCAGCGACCAATTACCATCAGGTGACCTACGCGGTCGGTGACCAATCTTCTAACATAAATTCTCTTGATGGCAGAACCGTAAAGAACTCCCATGTTTCGGTTGAAGAGGTGCGGTTGCCGGCTACATATACAAACGAGACGATTATCTCAGTAGCAACGCATCAATACACACAGGCAGTACCTTAGTCCTAGCTTGGACGTGTATGTCCATAGGCTGCAGAGACCATCCAACGTCATATGTTTAGTTTACCTCTATTCCAACATAATATAAATAGTAATAAAAATACAATATAATATATGAGTTACATAACATTTTCTCGTTATCCGGTCTGTTTCATACATGAATATGCAACTTGTCATAATATGACCTCACAAGGTCGTTCGGGCTACTGCATTCCACATCGATTATCGTACATAACAGTATTTGCCATTTATGTATACCATAGGCAAGCGACAAACGATCCCATGAAGAAATGTATAATTTTGACCATATGTTTCTTGTTCAATGTAGCGGGCAACGGCACTAGAATGAAGATTTTTACCTAGACTGGTGATGCCCTGAAGCTTTACACGCTTTTTGTATTTGGCAGCATCCGTGTAACCATATAAGTCCCCAGGAATAACAACACATCTACATACGCCCTCGCAAATTCAATCCTGCTTGAGATTGGTTGTGAATAATAATAGATTATAAATGGATAGAATGTGACTAGATCGAAGGAGAGAAGGAAGGACAAGCGATGGGGCAGAAAGGTCCGCGACTAGTGAACACGTCTAGGCTAATGAAACACAGGGCGCCCAACCAGGGGGACCGACGACCTTATACATCGGGTAACCGCTGGACGCAGAGAACAATGAACCGGTCTGAATGGCAGCATTTGGGGAAGATCTACGTCCAGGACTCGACACGTTAATATTATTATTATTAATAGACTGCAAATGTCACTTTACATCCGGTACCCATCAGGTCCGGTATCCTCAAAAATATGACTCTATTATGTGTACATACTGTTTTAAGGCAGCATAACCTTTAAATAAACAATTTTTGTTAACATGTAAACGTCCTTATAAATGAAAAAGATCCTGTTTTTAAAGCAGCTCAATAAAAACGAACATTAACAACACTGTAATTATGGTAATGTTGAATTATAATTGATAATTGAGACATTTGTTTTAACCTGCTCGATGATGCTGGAAAATTCTTTACATGTATTTAATAAGAACATAGAGAGATTCCACGAATGACGATAATATCAAATACTATTTTTGTTTCATAGAAACATGAATTTTAAACTGGTTTGAAATTATTATATGAATGGTAATATATACCTATTTACTGTAAATACGGTTACAAAAAAGAAAAACGAACTAGACGTATGATATAGATTAATCTGTCACTAGCACCTGTCAACAGTTTCCTCCCGCCACCGCAGTTTCGCCGTGATCACGAGCCATGCAAGTAGTTTGAAGTATCGGCTATTAAAAAGCGTTATATAACTTTTTTTATTGTGAAGTTTTTGTACAGTAAGAAACTGGCATAACACTAACAGAACATAAACAAGGTTGCAACTAAAATTCACTAATGCTATAACTATTTTGAATACAGTAATACCTCGGCATACGCGAATCCGAAATTACGCGATTTTCAAATCTCGTCGATTTTTTCATGTACATGTTTTTTTGTTAAAATTCGTCGGAGAGTAAGACATTGAAGAATTATTCTTTAGACTCAGTTCAATCAGCACATCAAATGGCGGTTGAAAAATTAACTAAAAAAACAAAGACTATCATTGAGCACATTTTTTCTATAATAGAACGAATAAAAAAATGTGTTTTCAATTATGTATTTTTTAATTTAATAAACATTTATTATTATCATTTTTTTTTGTTTCAGTCCCAATTTCAAATCATTTAATTTTACCCCGAATTATGCGGCTATCTCTCAGTCCCGCTTATCGCGTAAGTTACTATATTTCACACATCAATGGATTTATTCCTTAAGATGCCTTCAATAAACGATGGAAAAGATGGAGTGGCTATTCTACCATTACAACTCGGTACATTAACTATTAACAATAGCAATAATAAATCACTACAATGTCAGAGACAATCCCTATTTCCTTATTATTATAAACGTGAAACCTTGTCAGTTTGTTTCTTTTTTTTTTTTCTTCTGTTAAAATAATAGTATTTATTAAATCTATCTCAAATTTTGACGTAGTTCTCGTCATAAGCTCTATATATATATATAGCTCTGTATATATATGTATATACTCTACGTGTATTTCGTTTTTCTTTTATGTTCCGTATCACAACACACTTTATGTATCTTTACGCAATGAACTTTGCACTATTTGTGATTTTCATAAACGCAATTTGGCCGTGACCACGAGCCATGAAACTGGTTCAAAATATCTGCCACTAATAAGGGTTAATCGTGAGTACCCGTTATATAGTGAAATGTGTAAATTTCACGATGATATTAGTTTAAAATAATATTTTTTTACCGTTAATAATAATTTCTTTTTATGTATGTAATTATTAAATTATTCCTCTCTTTTTTAAAAGCAGGTCTTTGTTTGCATATGACGGACAAACCAGTAGATTATCACTAGTAAGATATAAACAGCAAAACAATAAGGTACGTTCGTGGATCAGATTCCTGTAACATGTCAAACAGTGGTTTAATGTCAGAGTCGTGTTTATAAGAAAGTGTAATGACTCGGTAAACGTAGTGGTCTGATACTAAGGTTCCAGGTTCGATTCCCGGCCACTGTTTATTATGTATTACTGTTGTTGATATCTGGTAGAACTAGAGTTCGGCCGGGGATGTACCTCCACCCTCATACTCCCATCACTGCGTTTCGGTCAAGAAGGTGTCGTTAACAGATACACTTACAAGGGTGACAACTATTATAATCCTTACGAATCTACGTACGACCTCAAACAGGACTTTAGTACAATTTGAGGTTCGACGTGGATGTTCATGAGCTCACATCAGGTAAGGTGCATGTTCGTTTGTTATTCTTCTAATTTGAAAGATATATTATTTTTCCGTCTCTAACAAGACTGAAATATACTAACGGTCACCCATCCAAAAATCCACCACGGTTAGATACGCTTCACTTCTACTCTACATTTATATAAGTTGCATCTTGTTACTTGTTTCATTCCAATATCCTTCAAATATAAAATTCCAATTGTCGCAATAAACAGTTATTACCTTAGCACTAATTACCGCTGTAACGATTGAATAATGATTAAAAGAAGCATTTAATACAGCACATTCCATTTTTAATTTGAACTAAATAACTGCCAATTGAAGGAAAGGTTTCTCAAGAACTATTTGTCATTATGATTTTCGAAATTAATTTGAAATGTTAGCTTAGGACGTCCCCCAACCTGGTGGACCGACGACCTGGTAAGAATAGCGGGTAACCGCTGGATGCGGGGCACAGAAACGGTCAAAGTGGCGCCATCTGGGGATGAAAGGGGGGGGACCATAAGTCACTGGGGGAGGACAACCGCCGGCTTCATA
>DWON01007528.1:0-12837 GCA_018251015.1 Phocides pigmalion okeechobee
CGCCGTAAAGCAACATGTTCTTCGTGTATTGTGTTTCGGTTGGGGAGGTGTGGTTGCCGGATACACATTATTGGAGGAGACCATCTTAGTCAAGAGTAGGAACGCATCCGCGTCGATCCTTAAATAGAACTTCTGTTCTATTTGAGATTGGACGAGGTGGTCCATGGGCTGCAGTGACCACTTACTATCAGGTGGCCTGCATGCTCGTTTCTTACTCTTTCTTAATAATAATAATAATAATAATAATTTAAGACATGCAACTTGTTCGAACGTTACATAGTAAAATGTATGTAACGTTTTTTTTTGGTCATTGTTCAGAAAAAAATAACACAGCGAAATAATACACAGCCTATAACAAAATCAGAGACAAGCACACTGTGTACAACAGTTGAGATGGATCAAATCAGTAGGTTTGGCGTGAAACAAAAACAAACAAAAAAAGGACGACGTTCCACTTTTATTCAATAGTGATTGTAAGACCATTGACAGCTCATCGCTGACCAATCTTACGTAAATATCTTTACGCTGTACACGCATTCAGTTCACGTTGACGTGTGTTCAGTATCGAACACGTTACCGCGTCACTTTGTTACTCATTTTTGTTTCAATTTAACACTTTCCCTGCGCATGCAACATTGCTGTGTACTTGGCGTAACGCGCATGCGGCTTGTAAACACCTATATTGTACATACAAATCTGTATGGATTACGGGCGAAAACAAATGCTGTGTTTACGTCGGCGCTACAAGACCGCAGGCGGACACAACTGCTGTGTATTTGTAGACGCTACACGGCTGCTGCCAAACACAACATATGTATGAATCAGCGCATCGCCAGTCTAGAGGAAAAAGGTGTTATGTTCGCCCATAATCAGATTTCTGTGAACACAGCAGCTATGAACAAGCCGCACGCGCGTTCGGCAAAGTATAACACAACAGTTGTTTTTCTCGCAATTAAAGTATTTATAGAAATAGAATCGCGCATGCTATTCACTTTAATGACGGCTGTCACAGACTTTAGTTTTGCTTCATAATTCAAATGTCCGTTGTCTGTTCCACTGAACGTCTCCATTGGTTCGGTGGCAGATGTCGAAAATACTAACAAACGATACAATCTTTTGAAATATACACATACATAATTTACATATTAATTAACAAAAATCTTAAACTATTTATAATAAAAGCCTAACCTAAATAATGAAAATGGCAAACAATGCACAGTTAAATGAAAATACAATACTGATAATATTATACTGAATAGGTTTTTGTGAACATAGAATATGGTGAGGGATTTTGGATGCCTCTTTTGGAACAAATATGGAACATCTGAGGGATATTGGTTGCCTCTTATGGACCATATATGGAACATTCTGAGGGATTTCGGTTGCTTCTTATAGATCATATATGGAGCATCTGAGGGATTTTGATTGCCTCCTGTAGATCATATATGGGACACCTGAGGGATTTTGGTTGCTTCTTTTAAATCATTCACCTTTTATTGATTCTTTAATTACTTGTATGTATACACATGTTAAAGCCTATTTACATGAAATTAGGTAGATAAGTAATACACTTTTTATATTTTTTTAAGTTTCTTTTTTGCGCAATGCAATGAATGTACTGAGTTATCCGGTTGCCACCCACTCATACCCCTAATTTCGTTTGCCATCCCTGAAAATCAAAATGTTTTATTTTAAATGAAATTAATACATTTGTCATTTGTTTAAATCCGAATGCCAACTACTCATATCACTAAATACTTTTGCCATTCTTGATAATCAAAAACACCTTTCTAATGTTCTAAAAAGTATGTAGGATTAGTTTACTTTTTCTAACCGTTTTCGTGCAAAGATATACTAAAGTGTTTCCTATGTTGTTGAGTTTTATAGCTGGTCGGATTCCTTCTGGCAACATCAGTACGTTTGAAGTACGCTTCAGTTATTTATCAGTTATTAGTAACAGTTATAAGTTATAAAAATATCAGTTATATCAGTTCTAGAATTATAATCTGCGACCTGTAACTTAGTAATGGAAGGTGGTGGAACAATTAAACGAGGGAATTACCACCGCTGAATTGTTGTGTTTCGGTTGGAGAGTTGCGGTTGCCGGCTATGTTTACGAGCGAGGTAATCATGTCAATCCTCAGGATTAGTAACGCGTCTATGCACGATGTTAGGCAAGACTATTGTCTTGTCTTAGATTGAACGTACATATCCGTAGGCTGCAGGGACCATTTAACTTGAGATGGATTACACTCTGGTTTAAATCTGGATATTTAAGGGTAATAATCTCAATTTTCCGACGTTTATTAATATGCGGCGTAATATTGGAAGAACAGTATAATAGTGTTATTGAAAAAAAGTAAAGGTGGGAGAACTATAGTTCGACGGGGGAAGTGCCACCGCCGCCCTCATAATCCGCCGTAAAGCATTACTTGTATTTCGGTTGGAGAGGTGCGGTTCCCGGCTACACTTTGTAGCCAGGCGCCCATCTTAGTCCTCAGGAGTAGCAACGCACCTACGTTCTAGCTCAGATAGGATTTCGGTCGTGTTTGGGGTTGTACGTGGATGTCTATGGGCTGCGACTACTTAACATCAGGTAGTTTGCATGCTCGTTTTCTACCCTTCTTGCATAAGGAAGTAGATTGTGCTTACATTAATAATGATCTGTTGAAGCATTATCATTTAATCTTGCTTCTATAGATCGACCCCCTCTGTTAATTGCAATATAACCCGTTTGTCCAATAATCCATCCGTTCGTTGTATAATCCGTTTGTCCGTTGTGTAATTCGTCCTTCCGTTGTATAACCCGTCCGTCTTAGAATCCGTCCGTCCGTTGTTGTAAAACCCGTCCGTCCTTTGTGTAACCGTTGTGCCCGTTGTGTAACTGACAGACCTGTTGGGTTATCCGCTCGTCCTTTGCTACACAACCACTGTTTGTGTTTTTTTGAAAAATCTATTTTCTTTGTTTTTGAAGAAACTGTATTTAAAGAACCTAGTCTAAACACACGCCCAACACTAAGTAACTGCTCCGTCCCTTGCTGTGTAAATCGTCTATGATTTAATCTGTTTCTTTCTCGTCGAATCATTCAACTGGAAGTTGCTTGCATCCTTTGTTGAATAACCAGTTAATTGTCGAATAACCTATCCGTCTAGTGCTAAATAACCCGTCCATTTTCGAATAGCCCAATCGGCCAGTTATTTCGTCTACAGTTAAATAACCCTTCCATCCATTGTGTTTGTCAATTGTTGAATATGAATAACCTCTCCATTCATTCTTTGTGTTGATGTTAAATAACCTTCATTGTGGAATAATCCGTACATCCACTGTTGAATATCCCACCCACCCGTTGTTAATACATCTGTTGAATAACCTGTCCGTTATTGTAACCAGCCATTTGTTAAACCGATCTGTCCGTTATTGAATAACCCATCCGTTATTGAAAAACCCGTCTGTTTTCGTATAACCAAATCTGCTATAATTCATTTGTTCGTTGAATAACCGGTCAGTGCGTTGTTGCATGTCAGTGGTGCGTGGGGCGGGTGCGCGCGCGGCCGGCGATGAGCGAGCGCGTGGCCGCGTGCCTGCGCGCCAGTCGCCTGCGGTTGCACGGGGATCACTCGGTGCGCTTTGCTTTGTAGGCTACTAAGAAGTGGTCGTTTGAGGGATTTATTCTAAAAATTCCCGCTAAGAAATCCCCGCGTTCTACCAGTGGGATTTTTTAGAAATCCTCATTAGTTAATTAAGCACACGTACTGAGGATTTTTGGTAATAGTTATTTGTCCCACCAGAAGGGGTTATTTATCTACCAGAGTTTCGAATTCTCGGCCTACTGAGTCAAAGGCCGGAATTTTAACACCAAGTTGTCTATTTAATTAATTAATACGGTATTTAAATATAGGTATTTTTTATTAACGCATACTTTTAATTTACAAACGTCTGGCGGAGGTAATTAACTCTTTTCCCAAAAATCCCAAAAAATGGTGCAAATTTAACAAGTGGGGATTACTGAGGAAAATAAGAAAATACCTAACAGTGGGGATATCTTATTAGGGGTTTTAGAGTAAATCATTTGACGTAAGGTCGACGTGTGGGTATGGCTACAACGTGTGCCTTGCAGCAGTGTAGTGCTGTTTTAAGGATACAGTTTAAATTGTAGATATGCTTGGTCTGTGTGCGTATAAACAAAAATGCTACTATTGTTATGGATATGCATGTGACGCATAAAATATGAAAAAAAAAAACAAATTTTAGTGCCGAAACCTATGTATTAAGTCTAAAATTTAAAATGTCATTAGATATTAGTTTCAAGACTAGTGTAATGCCTCTCAAGTGCCTCCGAATAAAAAAGAATAAGTCTCGACCTAAACCCGTATATAAGATGTGTCAAATTTAAGATTGCTACTTCATATATTTTAGTCCCAGGGCATATCGGTGATACGAAAAATTCGATAATGCTTCAAAAATTTAAGTTTTCAGACTATGAGGCGTAAAATTTAATGCTACAAAATTTGAGTTTCCAGTGTCGTCTATGACGCGTAAAATTCAATAATGCTACACAATTTGACTTTTCACACTTGTCTATGATGCGTAAAATTCAATAATGTTAAAAAATCAGTGTCGAGGCTTGTCTATCACTCGTAAAATTCAATAAATCTACAAAATTTAAGCTTCCAGACTTGTCCGTGACGCCTAAAATTCGATAATATCACGAAATTTTAGCTGCAAGGCTTATCGACGATGCGTAAATGTTAAAAATACTTGTAAATATTAGTGAATTTTACGCATAATAAATATGACGCACGACGTATTTATGATGCGTAAAATTCAAGGTCAAGTCCACTAAATTTTAGTTTCAAAATGCATAAAATGAATAAATAAAAATACCATTTTTTTTGTTCTTAATCCATATCTATGATTTAAATCTATGTGGTAAGGTATCTGCATGTGATTGTCGTTAGTCCTTAGGGATAGCAACGCGTGTGTTATAGGTAGGTTATTCTATTGAAGATAGTAGAAAAGACCTTTGTCTGCGACGGTGTCAATGCTTCATGTATCTCTGCCTCTTAGCAGCAGATTAGTGTATTCTGGTTTCAAGGGTATTGAGCAGATTCACTTTTATGAAGGATTATCTTAGACTTCAAGAACTTAGCATCTGTGATCGACTTTATATATGACTTGTTCTTTGTGAAGTTAGATATTGATAGATAGCAAGAACAAGTTAACTTTATGAGAACTAATGAACAAGACTCTTTGTTACTTCTATCACTTGGTAACAACGCAAATTTGTGATCTACTTTTAAAATCTATGGTGGTAGAACAGCGGTTCCACCGGGAGGCATGCTTCTATCCTCATAATCTACCGTTGTGTGTTGGTTAGAGAGCTGCGGTTGCCGGCTACAAGTGAGCTGACCATCTTAGTCCCCAGGGGTAACAGAGAATCTATGCAATATGTATCATTATATTCTATATATCAGTTAGTATAGCAAAGGTGTTGCATGTGCACGTATTGTCTGGCACCGATTGGCATGATTGGCTTTTGATATCCTGTGCTCAATATGTAGCTTACCCTCAACCCTTGTCCAAAATTTCTTCATTGTACTATTACTTGCCAATCACTCATTCATTAATCGATGTTGTTCTTTCTCAGTATGTTCAATTAAATGTATCTTATATTGTTTCTCTGTCGAATTATTCATACATAATACAGGTAATAATTCATATATAATAAAGGTGGGAGAAGTATAGTTCAACCGGGGAGGTACCACCGCCCTCCTCATTATCAGTCGTAAATCATTACTTGTGTTTCGGTTGGAGAAGTGCGGTTTCCGGCTACAATTTGAACCGAAGCGTCATCCTTAGTCCTCAGGAGTAGCAACGTATGTAAGTTCGAGCTCAGATAGGATTTCGGTCGTTTTTGTGGTTGTAAGTGGATGTCTATGGGCTGCGACTACTTAACATTAGGTGGTTTCTCACATTAAAAAAAACATCAATCAAATTTGACAGTATGCCCAATTAAATGTATCTTATAGTACGTCTGTCTGTTTGTCTTCTGTGTACGCTTGTATTGATTATCGATATGTATAAAGAACGACGTAAATCGGACCAGTCGTTCTCGAGAATAATTGGTCCAATTTACGCGATTTTTTAGTACACCAATCAATTATTTCGTCGGGTTTCAGCATTCGCTTACGATAAAGAATCGAGGTTTTAGTTGCAAGATATTTATTTTTTTCTAAAAAATGTTGTTGGTTGGACCTTTAAAACTCAAGTTCCATTGAGAATTCAATTAAACATTTACAAAAATGTTATTGTGATAATTTGCATCTACCCGCCTTATGTTTTGGTTTTACGTGTTTAATGGATTCGTATTGTATTTTACTTAACACTTTCCCTGCGGCGCGGATATATATGATCGGGTCAGTATTGCGGGAGGCGGCCCTGAACTGGAGCTTTGATCATACTGAAGATATGCCGACATATTACTAAAATATTGTATTTTTAGTATCTGTGTATCATCTACGAGTATACATACGTAACATCCGCCCACAATCTTGAAGCGCCGACGTAAAAACAGCACTTTTGTTCGCCCAGCAAATTTGTATGGATTACACATTTGTCGCTACAAAACAGTTGTGTGGGAGCCGCAAGCGCGTCGCGCCCAGAATTACACAGCAGTCTTGTAGTCGCAGGGAAAGTGTTAATCTCGATTCGATGTTCATTTTCATGTCACGTCTCATACGCCATGATGTCAATAACATATGTTTCAATTTACCCACATTTATATATTTTTATATATTAAATACAAAATGGGGGAAGTGTAATTTTCCCTGTATTCGTAATAATGTAATTGGTGTAATTGGTACGTGTGTTTGTCGTTATCGTAGAATATTAATGTTTTGAAACTACCTTCATTAGTTTTATCATTTTTGAATGTGGGTAATTTTATCCTTTACAGGACCCTGTGGTAATTTTATCCTGTACCTTACATTTTTATGCGATGTTACATTGAAGAACCATCATATAAATGTTAAATGTGTTTTTTTACGATTTTTATTTTGAGGTTTAAATAGGGATATGTTTCAAATTTCTCGCAGTGGATGTTATGACTTGCAACATTGTTATTGGTTGGAAGATATATTTGTGTTTTAAACCTACCCGCTTCCTTTATATGTCTTTGATTCTAAATGTTGAATGGGAATATGTTATTTTGTAGTTAGCTAAGAGTGTAAAACGTAGATGCGCTAGAGCTCAAAATAGAGCTTAAAGTTTCCCCCTAGGGCTCAAAGTTCATACCTCACAGTTTTAGTCGTCTATAAAAGTCTAGTGTTCTATTAAAGTCTTGGAAGGTGGTAAAGCTTTTGCGGTTTGACCGCAAAGGTACCACAGCAAAGGTACCACACATTTATAGCGTGAAGCTTTTGATTCGGTAGAAAACTGCGGTAGTTGACTCACTATAGGCGACGATTTTATTCTAGAAGAAGCAACGCATCTGTGATCGACTTTACGCGAGACTCTTATTCTCTGTGTAGTTAGGTTACATGGCAGTGGCTACTTACTGCCAGGTTGACTGCAAGCTCGATTATTATTTGTACTTTGTGTACAATGAAAAATCGCAATTCAAACAGCTGATATTAATTCATGATTTTATTAAGACATTATAGGTGATAGAATTACTTAACGTTAACCGTACCAAGATATATTTATCATTACCGTAAGCTCTTTCCATCAGAAATCTTTGCCTACTCTCATAGGATAAATCCTTGGTACGCCAGTTGTTGAAAACTTTATTTTTTATATAAAATACTTATTTACAGGTGGCCGAAGAACACGGGAAACAAAAGGCAGCGTACTACGCTGGATGGGCTGCGGGTTTCCATCATAATAGAGGTAATAATATATTCTTATTATATCCATATTTCTATTACCTTTACAAACTTTATGATATCGAACAACGTATAACAGAAACCCAACAGGATTTTTTCATTTTTATTTTTGTGCTATTGTTTTATTTAAGTTAATTTTCGCTTAAATATTTTTTATGTTGTCTCTACCTTGGTCGTTATCCTTGGTTGCTTCATACGCGCTTTTCAGCACGGTACCGTTTGCAAATATGTTTGTGGAATGTGTCACGAATCTAAATTTTATTAATTTCTTAGTATTGTTTGCTTGTAGCATATTATTTTTTTCTCGACGAATATTTTTTGAGAATTGTATTAAACTATTTTATGATACTCTATTTATTTGACATTATTTATGTTAATACAATATACTTGGTATTAATGTAAGTAAAGGTTATCGATTTGCATTATATTATTAAACGGGTAGTCACGAATAACGCTTTTTAATTGATATTACGACCCAGTTTCTGTCGTATCCACGAGCCATGCAACTGGTTCGAAATATCGTCAATTAAAAAGCGTTAATCGTGAGTACCCGTTATATAACATTATGTATAAATTCCGCGATGACATTAGTTTAGAATCGTTTTTTTGGTATTACATATTAGAAATTATCTCGTTTTAGTAAAATATAATTATGTGCTTAATTAACTACGCGTAATTTAATGTAAATCCAATAATTATTTACGTAGTTTTTTAAGATTGTGAACTTAATTGAATTGTTTGAAAAATGTTTTATTTATACGCGCTGCGACGATGTTAATAAAAAAATAGGGAATAGATATTTTATTTTTATAAATCTCAAGACTATACTTACTTGTGGTTTAGTCGCATGTAGACACATGTACCTGGCGTAAACCAAACCACATGTATATTTTTACGCAAATTACGTTACGGCCTTGTGATAAATGCTTTAAAAATGTGAAAATTGCGCACGCTGCCCGGACGACAGGTTCAATGCACTACCCCCACCGCCACCACAGCCTCGACCAGCTCGACATGCTGCACAGTCGTAACGACTACACGACCAACTACGGAATGTACCCGGCGCCGACGAACCGTATGTACAGACGCGACGTGTACAATCAGCCGGCTTACATGGGACACCATCGTCCGTTTTGAAAAGGACTGTACTGCAAAAAGTTCCGCCTGACCGATTCCAGGATATAGGCGGCGCGGACGTTTTTTTAATAATTAGTGTTGTGTTGTGCGTGATGCGTTCAGTTGGGGATGTTCTGGGATGGGGTTAACTTGGTTTACTTAAGTGGATCGGTGGTGCGACCTATGCCCAGTAGACAGTCATTGGTCGTTGAATATGTGTTGTTGCAAGGAATGAATCGTTTTTAGAGTTATTATTTAAAAATTTGAAAAAATAATCTTAAAGAAGATTTGAATTTATAATATTGAAAAATAAAAGTTGAAGAAAATAAAAGTTTTTAGAGTAAAAATCGAAAAAAATTTTAATTTAAAGAAAGTTAACAATGAAAAAATTTAATTTGTAGAAAAGCTAACATTAAAGGCGATAAAATAATAAAAGTTGAATTTAATGGAATGCAAAAAAATCTGTACAGTTTGAGCATTTTGGCAATAAATTTCACATGCAGTAAATGTAAGAATCCAGTCATAAATCCAGACATTAAAAGCCAGACTATGACAATGGAAAAGTCTGGCTGAAAGACCGCAAGTCCAGGCATGGATGGTCGTGATACTTGGAGAAGAATTGCGCTGAGTTTATATATGGTTATGATCTTTGTAGATCGATTCTGATAGTACCGTTACATATTTCTGCTTTGTATAAATAATGTTTGCGTTATGATATGTCGGTAATGAAAATCTACTTTCATGTGATTAACCTCTTTATTCACGACGATTACCTATTTGGTACTTTTTGCTAAAAGATTATGTTTGGACATTGATTTGGTATGTTCCAAATTAGGTTATTTGATTAGCTTGAATACATTTTCTTTCTTGTTTTGACAAAGTGTTGCTTATATAAATAGCTAACAATAAATAGTTTTGTTAAGTTCTTAGTAAAGTTGATAAGGCACCTAGATTTATCTTATTAAAAACATGGGCAAAAGTATGAGATATATATTATCGGTTTTTGGTACCCGTATCCCAGAACATTTTCTCCCAAAATTGATAAAATTACCATTAATTTGCGATTAGAAACCCTCTCCATTGTTGAACTCCTAAAGCTTGTTCTATAAACTAAGGTGTTATTTAAAATAATAGATAAATATTATAACGTAATATATAATCGTGTATATCATGTATCTGGGTTGCCAGTTTTGTGATCAATTTTTGATGGCCGATGTTAGATTTTTTATAATTCAACCTTAGTCTTTATGCGAACAAAAATTGTTCACAAAAATTAATGTCGCGTCTAGACTGAAATGTTATGAATAACTTAATACTTCGAAGTAAAATAATTGATTCTTATATGTTGAACTAATGTACGATAAAATAATATGTGTGATCGTTTCGTGCTGAGCGGTGAATAAAATCATATGATCATATTTTTGTGAAGGGCTACGAACATTCTGGAATAACAGTGTGTTGCTAACTTGTTTTTTTGTCAAGTCAATGGCGTACTATTTATATTGAACCATGATAAATAGATAAAGAACATTTTTTTTTATTCAGTAATGTTTTTAAATGACAGTTAAGGAGACATAAAAAATGGGTTACTGAATATATATTATATTATGTTACTAAAAATATGTATATTTATATGCGTTACAATAGAAATATTTAAAAAGAATTTTTATAAGTATTTCAAGTTCATTTTACATATCGTAATCTGTAATTATCTCGATCGAGATGGTTTAGAGCACGATATTATACATTTTTGGTTGTCTATGTGTTCTATGTCTTTGCGTATGTTTTATTGTGTGCTACTTACTCGAAAAAATCAAGATGGCGTCATGTCTCCAAATGTTCAAAGAAAAACGTTCGTAGACCTTTAATAAATTTTAGGAATATATAGGCTATTTAAATAGATGTCTTATTTCGCATCATCAATCACGAATGGCAGTGATCACATTTACGCAAATAACGTTTTGCGTAAATTGAGTCATGTTTCTTACACTTTTTACGTAAATGTTTCAATATGAAAGTGTTACTATAGAATTACATTTCTTGTCTGTTTTCAAAGGTCTTTCAAGCAATAGTTCTTTAAGTAAGTACTTATGTTAAATTATATATCATATTGCTATTAAATAATTTCAATAAATAATAACACTATACATAATGATTGGTAGTAAATTTATAATATTATGTCGATTTCATCTATGTACTGTGCAATCATACCTCTACAGTTTTTTGCTTTTTAATAACAGATAGGAAATAAATTTTATATTTAGGAAATTGTTGTTTGAAGCTCAGTACGAATACTAACTTTCGTAAATTATGAACTAACTAGGTAAATATATTTTATACGTTTAGATGAACTGTCGAAATCGGATACAATCAGCATATGGTCCAAATTACGCCAAAAATTTCTTTAAGGCTTTACATCGTAAATACTTTACGAGAGTTGTATCGTGAAGTTTGGTCATTGTTAGCTATGCTTCTGTGGGATAAGTAGCCGTGGTTGCGGTGGTAATGGTTTTTTCATGTGGTGTTTTTTCATGTCCATTTAAGGTGCCAAAGCTGATGTCCAGGTAGCTTCATGAAGTACCTCTGAAGCATTTTATGGGTTATTGTCTGAAAGCGAATTGGTCGTGGCAATCTGTTGTTGCTTCGCGGTCTACTTCCTCTGCTTGTATTTCCGTGGCATTACAATTTGAAATTGCCTATGAGCCCCCTATTGGCTAAGGTTGTCAGGAAAAACCCTCTCAGCCTCTTGACGTTCACTGCTGGGCGTAGACCTGCCCTTTAGATTTCCAACGCATTGATAAATTACTCATTAAACTCTATAGGTTTAGAAAGACAGTCCGAATAAGAAATTTCTAATTACTTGTAGACTGCATTACCCTTTGTAGCAACTTCAGAGCGGCACAGTTATAATACACGTACTGTAAACATAACTCAAAAATGCGTGTCAAACATTTATTTATTAAAATCTGTATGTTTACCACATCTCATTTGTATCCTGACGTAATACCTAGACGTATGTAATATATTTGAAACTTAACTATAAAACTAAGGGACCTTGTCTCAGCACAAATTTCACTGTTGTTAAATACTAGAATGTTCTAGATGTGTTTTAGGAGTCTCTAGCGACTTGCACTTGAACGTTGGTGGCAAGATATGTGAGAATTTCGATTTTAGGACGCATTTGAGTCGATGTTTTCGTTTGTGAAGATTTTTAAGACGTTTTCCATACAATGCCATTTGAAGGTGGGAGAACTATGATTGACCGGGGATGTATCACCGCCGACCTTGTAATCAGCCGTATGCCATTACTTGTGTTTCGTTTGGAGAGTTGCGGTTGCCGGCTACACTTTGAAGCGAGGCGACCATCTTAGTCCTCAGGAGTAGAAACGCATCTACGTTCGAGCACAGATAGGATTTCGCTCGTGTTTGTGGTTGTACGTAGATGTCTATGGGCTGCGACTACTTGAAACTTAACTTGTATTCTTAGCGTCCGTGTAGCATCTACGAATACACAGACGTTATGTTGTGTTCGTGGCGTTCATCTGTCGTGAAGCAGCTCTTATCTTTTTAAGCGGTAGCCGGCTACATTTAGAAGTGTGGCGACTATATTAGTCCTTAGGAGTAGTGACACACCCACGTACGAGCTCAGATAAGAATCGGCTCTGTTTGAGATTGTATATTGATGTTCATGGGATGCAACGACCACTTAATTGAATACCTCCCCAACCGAAACACAATACATGAAGAACATGTTGCTTTACGGCGGGTTATGAGAGTTGTAGATGTGCCGCTCCGGGCGAGTTCAAGCGACTACCCCCTTTAGAAGGGCATTGTATG